>JBBBDQ010000926.1:4070000-4167500 GCA_037127315.1 Ascarosepion bandense | reverse complement strand
TTTTTTCCTGTAAAGGGAAGAAACCCTGAAACACATGTCCTTTAATTTACACACATAAATTCAGTCAGTTAAGCACCATACATGAAACACGCTTTGGCGATCATGTCTCGAAAGACTGTGCAGAGGATTATCCTGCAGTAGGTTGCCATTGCTTTCTGCGGTAGACTGGTTGCCAGCCAAGGCTATAGAACCCAATCTGTCCTATTATTTAACCCAAAACTGGAAGGAAGAGACGGATAAATACCTTTCCCAAGGGTATTATCGCGTAAGTGAATGCAATGAATTCAACTGGAATTCGAACTTGTCTCCCCGATTTCTCGTTCCAAGCCAATATCCACTGCACCACAAAGCACATCCGCACATAGAAATTACCATACAAACCATACAAAAAATATTTCAGATACACAAAAAAATAAAAAATAGGAAGGCACGACGATTTGTATTAAACTTTCTTATTTTCGATTAGTAAATATAATCTTCGCTTAATAAGTTTTTGAACTAACCCCAAGAAATTTTTGAAGTATTTTAAAAATATTTTTGAAATTTTATAAATTATTATAATTATAAAAAAATGAAAACAATTTTTTAAAAATGTCTTTATTAATCGAATTATTTTTTACGTCAGGCTATAATATCTTTCATTTATGTTGTTTATCCAAACAAATGAAGCTTACCAAATTAAATAATATAGATTGCATTTTTTATTTTACTATTTTGAGAAGATTTTCGAAAATAAAGGCAAAACCTTTTCAAAAGATTAAAAGATGGTTTACATTCCTCGATGATTCCTGCGTTTAACTTGTAAAACCAATTTTCGCAACAAAATTTAATTTCTTAAAATTTAATGAATTTACGTCGTGGGATTAACAGATATAAAAATATTTTACAAAGATTTTTAAAAAATAATAATTTCAAAAATAATTTCAGTTATTTGTGAATATGTGGTGATACCGACCGAGCAAAAGCGAGGGACCGGATGTTCGCACTCTCACGACAAAAAAGCAAATGACCAAAAGTTGTCGGTGCGCAGCCGGATTCGCGCAGATGTTCCTGTTGAAAAATAATAATTAATTAAATATTAAATTCCAGTTCGCGAGCCTACGCGAATTTTATTTATCGGCCAATGGGAAACCCAGAATCAAATACAAGTGTGAATTCCCAAATGATCTGCTGCGATCCAAAAAGAAGATATAAAAAGCCGATACAGAAAGCATTGACAGACGCAGACAGACTGACCCACCCAATTACAGAAGTGATGAAAAAAATTGTAAGTAAATCAGTAAGTCAATTTTATAATATAAGCCGATAATAAAAATATATATTTTAAAATTTCGCTATTAAAATTTTGTCAATATTTTCATTTTTTTTTTCATAAATATTTTGAAGGTTTTAAAAGAATATTTTTGTTTTTTGTTAAAAAGTAGACTATTTCAGAAGATACTGAAATTTACATTTATTCGAAACTAGCAGTATAGCCCGGCGTTGCTCGGGTGTAGTGAAAGCTTTTATATATATATTGTCGATTTTCTGCACTATTGTAAGAAATACAACCTTGAAACTTCTGAATATCGTTTCTTATGTCTTTGTCTATGAGTGTTTCACATTTGATTAAAATCGGAGCACTCCTTCTATAACCCGATTTTTTCGATTATCGATATTTATCGGAGGTACCCCGACACAAAACATAGCTAAGAACACTTGCAGACAGTTCAACAGTGTAAATTGTCAAGAAAATCGGCTCAGCCGTTTCGGAGTCTATAGGTAACGGACACATACACACACAGACACACACATACACAGACACACAGACAAAGTTCCATTTATAAATGAGTTTAGATTCTCGAAATATACAAGATGCTACCATTAATATTGAAAGATTATAAATACGATTTTCAAGTAAAAATACTATTGATTATGATATGTTTGAAAAATCTGAAAGACCAACTTCTCAGTGTTACCAATTATATAAAGAACAGAAGAATATCATGCGGAATATCACTCTAAATCAATTCACTTATTCGAAATTCTGGAAATATAAAAGATGTTAGCATTTAATGTTGAAAGATTATATATACAATTTTCAAGTGAAAATACTACTCATTATGATATGTTTGAAAAATCTTAAGGGCCAACTTCTTAGTGTTACCAATTATATAAAGAACAGTAGAATATCATGCGGTATATCACTCGAAATAAATACATTTATTCGAAATTCTCGAAATATAAAAGATGTTAGCATGTAATATGGAAAGATTATAAATACAATTTTCAATTAAAAATATCGCTGATTATATGTTTGAAAAATCTCAAAGGCCAACTTCTCTGTGTTACCAATTATATAAAGAACAGTAGAATATCATGCGGTATATCACTCGAAATAAATACATTTATTCGAAATTCTCGAAATATAAAAGATGTTAGCATGTAATATGGAAAGATTATAAATACAATTTTCAATTAAAAATATCGCTGATTATATGTTTGAAAAATCTCAAAGGCCAACTTCTCTGTGTTACCAATTATATAAAGAACAGTAGAATATCATGCGGTATATCACTCGAAATAAATACATTTATTCGAAATTCTCGAAATATAAAAGATGTTAGCATGTAATATGGAAAGATTATAAATACAATTTTCAATTAAAAAATATCGCTGATTATATGTTTGAAAAATCTCAAAGGCCAACTTCTCTGTGTTACCAATTATATAAAGAACAGTAGAATATCATGCGGTATATCACTCGAAATAAATACATTTATTCGAAATTCTCGAAATATAAAAGATGTTAGCATGTAATATGGAAAGATTATAAATACAATTTTCAATTAAAAATATCGCTGATTATATGTTTGAAAAATCTCAAAGGCCAACTTCTCTGTGTTACCAATTATATAAAGAACAGTAGAATATCATGCGGTATATCACTCGAAATAAATACATTTATTCGAAATTCTCGAAATATAAAAGATGTTAGCATGTAATATGGAAAGATTATAAATACAATTTTCAATTAAAAATATCGCTGATTATATGTTTGAAAAATCTCAAAGGCCAACTTCTCTGTGTTACCAATTATATAAAGAACAGTAGAATATCATGCGGTATATCACTCGAAATAAATACATTTATTCGAAATTCACGAAATATAAAAGATGTTAGCATTTAATATGGAAATATTATAAATAAAATTTTCGAGTAGAAAATACTATAGATTATGATATGTTTCAAAAATGTCAAGGTCCAATTTCTCATCGTTACCAATTATATAAAAGACAGAAGTTTATCATGCGGTATATCACTCGAAATAAATACATTTATCCGAAAATCTTGAAATATAAAAGATGTCAGCATTTAATCTGGAAAGATTATAAATACGACTTTCAATTAAAAATTCTACTGATTTTGATATGTTTGAAAATTTAGAGGGTCACCATCTCAGTGTTACCAATTATATAAAGAACAAAAGATTATGATGCGGTATATCACTCGAAATAAATACATTTATTCGAAATATTTGTAATATAAAAGATGTTAGCAATTAATATGGAAAGATCATAAATACAATTTTCACTTAAAAATACTACTGATTATGATATGTATGAAAAATTTCAAGGGCCAACTTCTCAGTATTACCAATTATATAAAGAAGAGAAGAATATCATGCGGTATATCACTCGAAATTAGTTTTTCATAAAGAAATCTCTCTCTCTCTCACTCTCTCTCTCTCTCTCTCTCTCTCTCAGACATCTATCTCTTTGTTCTTTCTCTGTTTAATTTAAAATAAATCCGAGACAAACATTTACAATTCTGGTTGATAATTCTCTAAATAAAAAGAAAAAAAGACTATGAAATATAATCCTTATACAAGGCGACCCCCCGCCAAAAAACAGTAATTTTTTAACAATCCAATAAATCCACATCCGGGCCTCGAGTGAATCTTGTCCCGCCCACTACCTTACTCAGGACACGATGTTAAATATAGGTAAACCAAACCAAAGGACAGTTGATAGTATGAATATATTGCGTCGAATTTTTAAAAAAAAATATTTCTTTTTACCTGGAGAATATGTTTTACTTTTATTTTTTATTTTCTGGGATCGCCAAAATTAGCATACGCCCGCACTTTCACTTTTTCTGTGAAACTGCTTTCGTGATCATGCACTTTTAAATGAATATAAAATTGTCTTTTCAACCGGTTTTAATGGAATTTTTTTTTTCAATACTGATTTATGAAACATTTATTTTTAAGATATTATATTTTTAACAAAATTCCCTTCAGGTAGTAAATTATATTGAATCATTGATTTTTTAAACATAGAAAATTTATTCACGTATTTCATAACATGGTTCTTCTCATTGACACTGGAGCCATCGCTGTTTGGCCTTCCTCCATGATTCTACATAGCTTTTTGGCCCTCACTCTCAAAAAGGTTGCCGACCCCTGCTTTATTTCAACGATGGGCATTCATCTTTGTGTGTTCATTATTCGATTAACCAACAAGTGTCAAATTCGTTAATATATCGATGTTTATTTGAATCACTATCATTGCGACTGAATGTCAGCGTGTGCACGCTCATAAACAGGGGTAAGCAATTTATAGTGTTCGCTTGTGGGATTTGACTTGAATGAATCTCTTGCATTTTTGCTTTTTCTTTGTGTATGTTTGTGCGTTGTGGTGCATTGGATATCGGCTCGGAACGAGAAATCGGGGAGCCGAGTTCGAATTCCAGCTGAATTCATTGCATAAACTTACTCGCAAATACGCTTCGGAAAGGTATTAATCCGTCTATTCCTTCCAGTTATGGGTTAAATAACAGGACAGATTGGGTTCTATAGCCTTGGTCAGCAACCAGTCTACCGCAGAAAGCAATGACAACCTACAGTGGGTTTCGAGACATGATCGCCCAAAGCGTGTATCGCCTATGCAATTTAACCGACTGAATATAATAGTTGAAAACATGATCAAGGCTTCCACTGAGCATAAATGGGGGATCAGTTTTATATTGTTAGGAAGTAATAAACTGATCCCCCCTAATTACTACTTAGTAATATTATACGTCTCTTCCCCCTCTAGCTATGAGTCAAATAACAGGACAGATTGGGTTCTATAGCCTTGGCTGGCAACAAGTCTGCCGCAGAAAGCAATGGCAACCTACTGCGGGATAATCTTCTGTCCAGTCAGTCATGTCTCTTTCGAGACATGATCGCCCAAGCGTGTATCTCCTATGCAATTTAACTGACTGGCTGAATATAATAGTTGCAAACATGATTAAGGCTTCTACTGGTTGTCCAGTGGGGGATCAGTTTTATATTTTTATGAAGTAATAAACTGATCCCCCACTAATTACTACTTAATAATAAAATACATCTATTCTTCCTCTAGCTGTGAGTCATATAACAGGACAGATTGGGTTCTATAGCCTTGGCTGGCAACAAGTCTGCCGCAGAAAGCAATGGCAACATATTGCGGGATAATCTTCTGCCCAGTCAGCCATGTCTCTTTCAAGACATGATCGCCCAAGCGTGTATCTCGTATGGCACTTAACTGACTGACTGTCTGACTGAATATAATAGTTTGTAACATGATTAAGGCTTCTACTGGGTGTAAAGTGGGGGATCTGTTTTCTGTTGTTATGAAGTAATAAACTGATCCCCCACTAATTCCTAGCCAGATAGTCCACCACAGGATTCAATGGCAATCTACTGCGGGATAATCTTCTGCCCAGTCAGTCATGTCTCGAAAGAGACATGATCGCCCAAGAGTGTATTGTGAGAAATATTCGCACATAACTCTGTGCTTAAGCAGTGGAAGGAAACCGTCAGACAAACAAGACATACCTGATAAAGTAAAACAATTTATTGTCTTGCAAAAACTGCTGATTTTTGCGGCTACTTCGTAGCCTGGTATAGTCTCTTTCACTGCTTAGCTTGTTAGTTCCTTCGTCTAAGAAGGGTATGAAAAAACACGAGGAACGGCGATCCGCGACGTGCAGGACATTCTGGGGTCAGCTTCTTCTGCAGTTCCATTCGGTCGTAAGACGATAGTTCTTAGAGAATTTTTCTCTCAGATGAATAGGCATTGCCCAGAAGGGTACCTTATATGAAAGGAAGGATATCGAGATATTTTCTCTGTTAAGGTTAAGGCTGTTAGCCCAATGGATCTCCAATACTTTGGAAAGATGGTCTCGATATAGCGAGACATGAGGGTGCCAATTGTTGGCCCCGTTGGTTGAATCTCTGGAACGGAGATCTCCTCCGATGTTGTCGGTGCCAGCTGAGCAGGCTAGTCTCCTCAAAAAAAAAAAAAAAAAAAAAAAAAAGGCGCGAGCCTCTTCCTGGCGTAAAGGCCCGCCTCAAGTCCAAGACGAGGTTCGGGTCTTCGGCCAATCAGGAGACCCGTTATATCTGTAAATTTCCAACAGTATCACGTATGGCACTTAAAAGAATACATGTATATCTCTAATAATCGGGGCCAAACAGATGAAAATAAAATGCATCCAACAAGAACAGCAAATCCAAACTAAACTCGATAAAATCAGTGCTCAATACTATGTGTCATCACCCTTCAGGACCCTAGCAATCATGGCTCTCCACAATTTCCTGTCCTTTGTGGCTCTTAGTAAATTTTGTCTTTTATTATCTCTCCTAAATCTTGTTCCATCTTTTCACTCCTTTTTTTAAAATTTTAATTGGAGTAGATAGACTAAACTATCGCCCGGTTCACACTCCACATACGTCTCTTCAACAGGTGAAGAGGCCCATCCCTTGTTCCGTTTAGGATGTGGTTTCCGTCTTTCTCTTTTCCAATCATTTCACTCTTACGTAGCCCCCTGCACATCAGTGGCGTTATCGCCTTGCTCGGGGTAATATGATTAAAACAAAACTGACTGATCTGTGTGCGAAAGAGAGAGAAAATTGGAATAGATTGGATGTTATTTAATGAAAAAAAA
This sequence comes from Ascarosepion bandense, assembly GCA_037127315.1. Taxonomy (NCBI): domain Eukaryota; kingdom Metazoa; phylum Mollusca; class Cephalopoda; order Sepiida; family Sepiidae; genus Ascarosepion; species Ascarosepion bandense. Next base: position 4,160,546 of record JBBBDQ010000926.1, on the reverse strand, counting down.
AAAGGAAAGAAAAAACATATTTAACAAAGAAAAAGCGGTCAAAACAAAGATGAGCTAAAACTAACGACATTTATGCGTCACTCTCTATATTTAGAGGAAGTCACCTGCATTGGTTTCCGCCTAACTCACCGACTGCCCACTCTGGGGCGTCCACCCAACACCCACCATTTTTTTCTTGTCCACTGCGTACGGCTCGCTGAAGGCATTTTCGTCCAAGCGTAAAACGGAGTAAGTCAGTCAGGTAAGTCTTTAACGTTGATATCTCGCTATGCTCATTCCGTACGCGATCGACTGACTCGTCCCTTCTTCTCCCTTTACATCTAACGTTGATGACCTAGGAGGCGGGTAAGCCCCTTCCATACAGACGAAGTGCCCGTCTTTCTCTTGGCTACAAGAAAGATAGTCCATTAAATGTGACTTCTCTTCCTCTGCAGACGGCGGGGGTCGGGCCCGAGGTTGCCAAACCGACATATCATTGAATTTAACCTAACTTCTCAGTGGCGTCGCTTGGCGGGACGCTTGACTGAATGGGGGGACAGGAGACGTACCGGAGATCCGAAGGGGACGGGTGATAAGGGTCGGCAAGTGGAATTAGGACGGCAATTAGCTGGGTGGTTGCGGCGGAGTGGTGGCGGCGGATAGAAAACCTAATTTTATAGAAATCCGATGTGGATTAATATGAATTATGAGATAAGCCAAGTTGATGATAATCATGGCGAGGCTATGAATTCAGGTGAGGCATGGGTGGCCAAGTTCTCGGTATCTCTTCCCTTTATTTTCTAAGTGTGTTTCAAGAGAAACCACTTTCAAATGCTGATTTATTTATTGCTGTAAAATTTCCAGATATCTTCTTAGATACAATATCTCGACACTTAACATTAAAACATATTTTGTAATTCTATCTGTTCGCTCCAATCAATTCTCTTTAAATTTGTTCCGTTCAGTTTCTGTTTTTGAATGTGTGGTCTTCTGCTATGGGATTTCAGTTTTTCAATACGGCAGTAAATGCTGGACAATATCATCGAAAATGACGACAAAACTAGAAACAGCGGAAATGTGGTTCTACTGAAGGATGCTGCGGATATCGTGGACTGAGCATGCAAGCAACGATGAGGTGTTGGAAAGAATGGCAACGAAAAGGAAATTAATACTGAGTATCAGGAAGAGACGTCTACGGCTATATCGTGTTGTAATTTAGTAATTAAGACTGTAATTTGAACATGTTCTAAAGTATAATATATATATATATATATATATATCAGTCATTCACATACAAGCCTGTTTGGCTGTATCACAGCTCACTGATCAGTGTGGCTAGACATATCCACTTGCTTCTGGCCGGGATCGAAAACTCGACCGATTTGGTGTCAGACGGAGTCTCTACTCTCTAAGCCATCGGCGCATGGGGTCAGAGAATGGAAATTTTAACGTCTTGTATGTAAGCAGTGTATACAGACTGGTGGCTGTACACTGTTACATACTGCTTATATATAGTATATATATATATATATATATATATATATATATATATATATATATATATATATATATATATATATATATATTTTTAAGTATATATATACATATATATATATATATATATATATATATATATATATATACTTAAAAAATAGCATGAGCTATCGTTGTCTCGTGTTGAATACAGCGCTTCCTGTCCAATCACTGAAGTTAAGCAACATTGTGCCTGGTCAGTACTTAAATGGGTGAGCATTTGGGAATACCAGGTGTTGTAAACGTAAGGACCAAGAATGGTCCACCGGTCCTCCAAGTTTGGGGTTGGGTGAAGGGCTAACAACCCTGCCCCGTTAAAAACATTTTGTTACAGAAACAGCAACAAAAAGTTACTACCCTATGCACCACCTGGGTGTGATGGATAAATGATGATGATGATGTTGATCAGGAAGAGACACCTGAAGTTCCTAGGACATGAAATGAGGAAGGAGAGCTTGAAGAACCTGATAGTGACAGGCCAGATAGAAGGTAAAAGAGACAGGAAGGCAGCGGATAACATATTTGCAGAGCCTGATCAGGTGAATGACGGAACGGGGGTTGCGAGGTGTAACAGGAGCAAAAATACTAAGAGCCCTCATGGATAAGAAGACGTGGAGAACAATGATCGCCTACGTCCTGAATGGACAGGGCACATAGAAAAAGAAGGTCTTCTGAAACTAAACAGTGAGATTCATATAGCGAGTTGGAATCTCATTAAAAGAGATATGATATGAGCATGTGGTTAATCTGTGATTGGTAAATATCTTTTGTTATGGCCTTATATACTTGAAGCTATAGGGGAAGTTGGTTAATTTTATGTGATTTGGCCTTGTGTCATACATAACCGAACTCCCTACATCTTACAGGTTTTACCAGAATTATCATCAAAATTATCAGGTTTTCATAGTTATTAGGTTGGTTGTTGGTAGGTTGAAATGTGTGAATTAGTGTGAAACAGTGTAAGAATAAAATATACATTTTTCTTGTTAAAATAGAAATTAATTTAAATAATAATTAATTATTTAAATAATAATTAAATAATAATTATTAAATTTATTAAAATGAAAGAATAACATAAGTTAAAGAAGTTAATGTGCAATTACAAACATTTTTAAGAAGTTAAGGGTAGAGTTCGTGTTCAATGATAAAGTTATAGGTATCAAGATTTGTAGAAAATGTTCGGAGTGGTAATTGTTGAAAGAGTATATGCGTGCGTACGTATGTATGTGTTTGTTTGGTAGGAATGTCTTTGGATGGAGAAGAAGAAGTAAAAGGTATCAGCACGCGAGAAAGAAGGAGAATGCGAACAAGGTGCGACCTGATCTTATCTCCGAGTTGATTTGAAGTTGATGTTACCTTTTAGTTTTGTCTTTCTCGCTGCTCCCATCTGAGTCTGACCGACTGACGCTGAATGGGGGCCCTTTTATTGTCATTATATCTTTTCGCACTGACTCACGAAGTCCTCATGTCCTGCATGTTAAATTGGTCAAAAATCAATTTAACACCGACTTGCGAAATCTGGATTCGACATTTTCTTTAAGCACATGGTCAATCTTTTTTCTATTTTGGAAAAAGCACGTCATTGTGAACTTTTGTAAAAGTGAATAAGAAGGTTGATTTTAGTTCTTAATTTTTTTATCTACTACATACTACGGAGTTACTCATGGGACAAGTACGTAACAAACTGTAGGTTTAATTCCAAAACTCCTCGTTCCACTGGGAGCAATATACTTTAATTTTCCTTTGGATTTCTGGTAAGACGTGACTATAGTCGGCTGAAGAAATTGAAAGAAATACAGGTTGCGACAGAGCAACTTCCTTATTTGGAATAACAAATAAAACAAATATAATGCAGATATAGATGTAATTCTTTAAACAGCATCAATTACAATATTTAAATCTTTTGTTTTACAAGCTTTAAAGATGACATCAGTCAGATGGCGTCCATTCTGCTCAATACACTGGGTTAATCGTACTCTGAAGTTTTCGGCCAAATTCAAATAAGCAAGTTGCTCTGCTCCACCCTACATCCTACACACAGGGTGATTGAAAAGTAACTCCCCTTTTTTTATATACGACGCCAGCCAGGAGTGTTGATATAACACCTTATGACTTTTTTCTTTTGGGGTTGGTTAAAGGAGAAAGTCTGCTATACCAAACCAAAACATTAGAAAAAAAAATTAAGTGGAAATACAAAAAGCAATGTCTTCCATACTACAAGAGTTTCTGGTGAAAAGCGTCTATATATATATATTTTTTAAACAAAATGAAAGCAAAGAAAGCAATTAAAGAAAACAACAGATACCAGGCACCTTATGACCAACGGGCTTCTCACTGACAAACAGTATGGGTTTCGCTTCACCAGGTCTACTGCTGATATGCTAACGACCATTACCGAGTACATATACCAGGCACTCGACAAGAATGGTGAAGCCCGAACCGTTGCCTTGGATATCTCCAAAGCATTCGACAGGGTCTGGCATGCTGGCCTCCTGTGCAAACTGCGGAGCTATGGGATAACTGGACATCTGTTTGACCTCATCCAGTCCTTCCTCTCTAACCGCACATTAAAGGTGGTATTAAATGGGCATGCCTCCCAAAACTACCAGACGAACGCGGGCGTCCCTCAAGGTTCTATCCTAGGTCCCACGCTCTTTCTGATCTACATTAATGATCTCCCCGACACCATTAGATCCCAAGTTGGCATGTATGCCGACGACACAACAATCTACTCCCGCATCGATCAGAAACCAGGTCTGGACGACAAAGTGAACCTCGCTGCCGCACTGGAAAGGGACCTCCAATCCGTAGTGACCTGGGGTAGGAAATGGTTGGTAAATTTCAATGCCTCCAAAACAAAGCTGTTATCAACTAACCACCATAGACTATCGCATCTACCTCCCATTAGCATGGGACAGGCTAGCCTCCCAGAGAGTAAAATACTACGCCTCCTTGGCCTTACACTCTCGGCGGACCTCAAATGGAATGACTATATTGAATCCATTGCCAAATCTGCTGCTATGAAAGTCGGCTCCCTGTGCAGGGCCCGGAAATTTTTCCCACCTGAAACTATTCTGCACATATACAAATCTACCATCCGCCCGTGTATTGAATATTGCTGCCATATCTGGTCGGGTGCCCCTGCTGCTCTCCTTGGGCTTCTTGACAAAATACAAAGGAGGATCTGTAACGTGGTTGATACTAACTTGGCAGACCGGCTGCAGCCGCTCTCACACCGGCGTGATGTAGCTTCCCTGTGCCTCTTCTACAAGTACTTTCATGGCTTCTGCTCCGATGAGCTTAGATCACTGGTGCCGCCCAAGCACGAATTTACACGAGATACTAGATTAGCAACTAGGTCCCACCCTTTTACAGTTAAACAAATAAGATGTAACCGTAAATTCTACTCCAACAGCTTCTTTTCTCGCGCCTCCCGCCTGTGGAACTCCCTTCCACAAGTCTGCTTTCCCGACAGTTACAATCTCCAGGTGTTTAAATGTAGGGTCAATAGACACCTCCTATCACACTAACTCCCAACTATTCTCACAACACTCTCATCTACCAACCCTCATTCTCGGTATCCTCACCCGCCTATCACCCACCCTCTTAAATGTCCTATATTTAACCAGCCTTTCTCCTCTCTACGTAGCCCCCTGCACAGTAGTGGCAGTGACATGCCTTGCTCGGGGTGAAACGCTTATAAAAAAAAAAAAAAAAAAAGATTAGGATGCCGTTTGTAAATAACAGTGAAACAAAAATAAGAGACGAGGAAGGAAGACAACTGAAAAGCGAGACTATCCTTTATTTGCTTGAATTGGTTTTAGCCAACATTTATGAACCTTATCAAAGAGGGATTCGAACTCGGCACACCGATCGGAACGATTTATCACGTATGGCACTTAACTGACTGCCTGACTGAATAGTTGGAAACATGATTAGGGCTTATACTGGCATAAAGTGGGGGATCAGTTTTATATTGCTATGTAGTAATAAACCGATCACCTACTAATTAATACTTAATAACATAATACATCTTTCCTCCTCTAGCTATGAGTCAAATAACTGGACAGATTGGGTTCTATAGCCTTGGCTGGCAACCAGTCATCCGGAGAAAGTAATGGTAACCTACTGCGGGATAATCTTCTGTCCAGTCAGTCATGTCTCTTTTGACGCATGATCGCCCAAGCGTGTATCATATATGGCACTTAACTGACTGATCAAAGAGGAATAAAACGAAATTTAAAACGAAATTCGAAATGACAGACAAATCTGATCGGGGTTTCTTTTGTTTTTATCTGTATTTTCACTTTGCATAAATTGTAAAGAAAAATGGTTACTTTGATGTCAATTTTAATACAATTTTCATTCAATAAATAAGGTGAATTTTTCGGTATACGGACATCTACGAGGGTCATTCAATAAATAAGGCGAATCTTTCGGTATAAGTACTTCTACGAGGGTCATTCAATAAATAAGGTGAATTTTCGGTATAAGGACTTCTACAAAGGTCATTCAATAAATAAGGTGAATTTTTCGGTATAAGGACTTCTACGAGGGTCATTCAATAAATAAGGCGAATTTTCGGTATAAGGACTTCTACGAGGGTCATAAAAAGTAAAAATAAAAATCAATGAAAAACAACAAATTTAAAAGTGGTGTTAGTCTCCTTCAGGTCTGCGAGTGGTTCCAAAATGGAGGATCGATTTACTATAACGTTGTATAAGAAACTGAGCCCCCTAAAATTGTTTAAATATTGAAATTTTCCATTTTTTTTTTCGATAATCGGAAACTTTATGTAATAATCGATAAGAATGCGCTGAAAAAATTCCCCCCAAAATGAAAAACAACAAATTTAAAGGTGGTGGTAGTCTCTTTCAATTCAGCCCGAAATTTAATTATGTTTTAAGCATTACTCTTTAGAAAATCTAGTTAATTGTGGAACGACTACCTCGAAACAACAAATCAGTCAGTTAAGTGCCATGCGCGATACACGCTTTGGGCGATCATGTCTCGAAAGCGACATGACTGACTGGGCAGAATATTATCCCGCAATAGGTTGCCATTGCTTTCTGCGGTAGACTGGTTGCCAACCGAGGCTATAGAAACCAATCTGTCCTATTATTGAACCCATAACTGGAGGGAAGAGATGGAATAATACCTTTCCCGAGGGTATTTGCGCGTAAGTGAATGCAATGAATTCGGCTGGAATTCGAACTCGGCTCCCCGATTTCTCGTTCCGACCCGATATCCAATGCACCACAACGCACATCCCACCGTACATTACTGGTCATAATTATTAGGCCACCCCAGTGTTTTAAAAAATATATATATTTCATACTATTTTTTAGTATTTATTGCCAGGTGAATAATTGTAAATGAGAATAGAATGATTTTTTGTTAATACTGCACAATAACATGTGCATCAAATGAACTGTTCTGGTGTCCAATTTTTGTGCTCTCTTCCCCATGCTAGTCTCTTCTTCTTATTGGCTGGCTGAAACAAAAACTTCCTGGCTGCCTTGTAAAATTTTGCAAATTAATACTAACAAAAGAACCATCCTATTTTCATTCGGAATCATCAACTAAAAATAGTATGAAATACATAATTTCTTTTATAAAACTGAGGTGGCCTAATAATTATGTTCGATAGTGTACTTCTATCGGTGTTGCAGTTTTTGGATCCCACTGGTGAAAATGTTTTCACCCTGTTGGTAAAAAAAAAAGTCAACAGCAAATAAGAAATTGTCATCACTACGTAATGGCTCCAAGACAAATGCTTTTTCATGTTAAGGAACAGATGATAGTCAGATGAGACCAAATCAGGATAATATGGATGGTGTTCAACCAGTTCACAGCCACAGTCATGGACAGCAGGCACTGGAATCAAGAACTTGTATGATGGACCATTGTTCCGATGCAACAAACTACCTTCCATCAGTTTTCATGAGCGTTTTATCTTAATAGCCTTTACTTAACTGCATTAAAAAGTTGTCGTAGTACTCTCCATTGATGGTGTAGCTCTTTGGAAAATATTCAATAAACACAATGCCTTTTACATCCAAAAAACTCTGAGACCATTACCCTGAAGATAAAACGACACTGGCCCTCTTTGGAGCAGAAGCGTGTTTCTATTGCACGGATTATATGGATCATTTTATCTCAGGCTCAAAGAGATGAACCAAAAACTCATTTTGTTTTAGGAAACAGCTGAATCTGCAACAAACAATGCCAGATTTTCGCTGTGATGTGATAAGCCTGGTGCGCTTTTGATCAATTGTAAGAAGACGTTGCACCCACCGAGCAGAAACCGTCATCGTGCCAAGTTTCTTGTGCAGAATATTCTTAAATCTATCACGAAATATGTTAATAGGCTTAGCTATTAGCTATTTGTCTATACTTTTGAGATGAGATGGTATTTACAGTATTCACATTATTCAGACTATTGTCCTTTTCTTTGTTGCCATTTGTACAACGCACATTTGTAAGAGGCACTACTACGCAAGTAATGAAGATTATATACCACAGTGATTGTAATAAAGTGTTCGGTTCGAAAGTCCTAGCACCTGAAGAAGGCCGGAGCGTACAACGGCCGAAACGTCGTACAAATGGCAACAAAGATGAGGGCAATAGTCCGAATAATGTAAATACTGTAGGTATTAGCTATTTGATTTATAGTCAATCGCCTGTTATCCATCACTGCGTGGTGAATAGGATAAATGTTTTTTTTCATTCCAATTATGAAAAAAACATTTATCCTGTTCACCAGTTGCAGAACGGCTAAAACTTGGGTCAATTACATGAATCTCTCCCTTGCCCTCCTAAATTCAGCTATCCCTTTTTGCACTGTTGTTATAGCTGATGTCTCTTTCTCAACCATGCCAACATCAATTTTCTTGGAAACTAAACTCATTTTTGTCCATCAAGAGAAATCGCTACCAGCAATGTCACATACTTTTCTCCTCTGTGTACAAGCCTCCGTATTCCCTCAGCTTAAAATCTTTGAACTGATGTTTCAGCCAATCGCTCACAGCACTTTGGACTTCATCGTCATTTTCAAACTTCGTGCCTCTCGTGAAGGCTTTCAAGGGACCAAACAGGTCTGAAGGGGCAAGGTCTGGGCTGTAAGGAGGATGAATGTGCAGTTCCCAGCCCAGCTCGTTGATGGTCTGCACCGTTTGGGACGCTGTGTGAGGCCTTGCGATGTCTTGAAGCAAGACGACTCCATGTGACAGATGACTCCTGCGTTTTTTCAACAGATAGGCTCAAAGTGCTTGCAAAGCCATTCACTGTCACCCTTCTGTCAGAGTGAATGAGGTCATTGACTGATTCGATCACCTCAGGAGACTACACTTCTGTAGGCCTCTCAGGCCTGTCTTTATCCTCAATACTGCCCCGTCCTTCTTTAAACATTTTAGCCCACTTGTTGACATTTTTTGTTTTGGCTGAAACATGTGGCACCATACACAGTTGACTTTCTTCTATGAATTTCAACTGGTTTGCACCCTTCAGCAACCAAAATCGGGATAAATGACCTCTGTTCAATCCTGGAGCATGCTTCTTGGTCAGCCATCTTTGTTAATCTTCAAAACTCTCAAAGTTTTTTTTTTTTAATCTGCAAAAAAAAATTAAATCCGTTTGAAAAAAGAAGCAAACGAAAAAGATTTAAAAAAAGCTTCTATCTGTATTAGAAGTCCTTATACTGCAACATTCATCTTATTTATTGAATGACCCTCGTATTCATATTTCAAAGTTCTATCATTACTACTTCATCTCTCGACGTGGTGTAAAAGGTAGCAAGCTTGTCTCGCTAGAATCATTACAATTGAATATCGAGTTCACTCTTCAATCGGTGACCCATACTTTCGGCCATATGCCACATCTAAGTTACGCTTCATGATCAGTCTATGAAATTTTCAGCCCAACCTCCTATTGAAGATACCATCAATAAAAGGGGTTAAGATATTCTAATTTCTCGCTGTTGTTGTAGGAACCCTGGAAAGTGTGAGAGACTAAATCCAAAAATAGCCGGTTAAAAGAGGGATTTGAATGAACACTAAAAATTCTTCAGGACATTTCAATGCGTCTAAGACGAAGCTGCTGTCTGTCAATCATCACAGGCAACCCCTCCTGCCTCCCATAAGCATGGACCAAGCGAGTCTCCCTGAGTGCAATACACTGCGCCTCATCGGCCTTACCCTATCTTCCGATCTCAAGTGGAATCATTACATTGAGTCAATAGCTAAATCCACTGCTAGAAAGGTTGAGTCACTGTGTCGGACCAGGATGTTTTTGACTCCTGAATCCATCTTGCATATATACAAATCAGCCATCCGTCCGTGCATGGAATAATGCTGTTATATATGGTCAGGTGCCCCTGATGTTCATCTCAGTGTTCTCGACTGGCTTCAACGGAGAATCAGTAATGTGATAGGGACCGACTTGGCGGCTTGACTCCAGCCGCTTTCTCACCGACGGGATGTGGCTTCCCTTTGTCTGTTCTATAAATATTTTCATGGTTTCTACTCCGACGAACTTAAGTCACTGGTGGCCCTGCCACATGAGTTTACTCGTGTGACCAGACTGGCAACTGGGTCCCACTAATCTACAGTTAGATCCACCAAATGAAGGCGACAATTCTACTCCATCAACATCTTTTCTCGCACTTCCAGTCTGTGGAACTCTCTTCCATATTCTTGCTTTCATGACGGCTACAACCTCCAGGAATTTAAATGCAGTATCAATACCCATCTCTTATTCACTTGACTCCAGTTCTTTCTACATCATCCTGTATATCTTTTCGTTTCTCTCTACCTTTACAACTGTCATCACACCTGTATTCACATCTTCCTCTTGCTCCCTTCTCTGACACCTCCTGTAACTGGTTCGTCTTTCTCCTTACTCTCCTTCCCACTTATCTTTCTCTCTTATGTAGCCCCGCCTTGCACATCAGTAGCGTTACCACCTTGTTTGGGTTGAAATGATAAAAAAAAAAAAAATTCTTCGTACAGCAAGGATTCTGAAAAAGGTTTTGTCGACGAAGAAAGATGAGGAAATGACAGGAATATTTTTTATGATAAGCTGCTGATAACTATGGAAGGATTCATGATATATATATATATATATTGTTCCCAATGCACGCCTACATTTTTTAAGCTACGATATTCAAACTTTCTAGGGACACATATCTACAGAGAAGCCAGGTCGACACATAAGTTTTGAGTTTAAGTTCAGCAAATTTTTCCTTTCGCACTTTTTGACCAATGGAGCGGATTGTTTACATTTGCTCCGTAAAACACGTAAGATCTAAGATGGTTGCTGAATTACATCACAGAAATCAAATCACATGTGTCAAACGCGAAAAAATTATTTTTTATTAAAAAAAAATAAATAAAAAATATGAGCCTTTATATATATTTTTTTAAAAATTTATACAAGAAAAAAATGTGAATATTTTTCCTCGTAATTTTGAAACAAAAGAAATATTCAAACAAAAACAAAACAAAATATGTAAAAAAAGTGTCAATTGATATTTTAATTATTTAAGTCTTTTTGTTTCTTCAGATTTAATATTGCATACTTCAGAAAATAAAATTAAAAGAAATTTTTTTCGCTAAATATTTTATACAGGAAATCAACTGTCTGTTATTCGTGTAGCATTAATGTAACTTTTTCCTCTAAAATTAAATGTCGACATTTTTAAATATTCTTAGAAAATTTAAAACCTGAGAGCGTAATAGTTTTATATTTTTATATTTCTAATTTCAGTAAAACAGAATAAATCATTTTTATTTTTATGTTCAGTTCATTTAGTCACCAACAAATGTAAATATTTTCCCCCGTAATTTAGAAACAAAAACAAACGCAATGTTGTTTACAATGTCACACAAAAGATCAAATCACGTTTACGCAAAACAAAAGATCTATCTATCGGCCGATTCACACGCCACCCACGTCTATTGAACAGGTTAAGAGGCTCATCCCTTGTTCCCTGTTTAGGATGTGGTTTCCGGCTTTCTCTTTTCAAATCTTTTCACTTTGTTTTTTTTTTCAATTGGAGTAGATAGATCTATCTATCGCCCGGTTCACACTCCACCCACATCTATTGAAGAGGTTAAGAGGCTCATCCCTGTTTAGGATGTGGTTTCCGGCTTTCTCTTTTCCAATCTTTTCACTATTACGTAGTCCCCTGCACATCAGTGTTGTTACCGCCTTGCTCAGGGTGATACGATTAAAAAAAATAGATTTTTTAATGGAATTTTTTAACAATTTTTAAAAAACAATTTTTTATATAATTATTTTTTTATATAAGCGAGTTTTAAAGTAATTTATCCATTTAATATTACAAACATTATTACATCACGAGATTTGATGTTTGTGAGAGTATTTTATACATTGCACGGGCAACGCCGGGCTATGATGCTAGTATATATATAAAAGGCAATTTGTGAGTCTGTGACTGTTTCCTATGCACGCTAACTTTTTTAAGCTACGCCATTCAAACTTTCTAGGGACACATATCTACAGGGAAGCCAGGTCGACACCCACTTTTTGAGCTTAAGTTCAGCAATTTTTACTTTTCGGACTTTTTGGCCAAAGGAGCCGATTGTTTACATTTGCTCTGTAAAACATCTAAGATCAAAGATGGTTGCTAGATTGCGTCACAGAACTCAAATCACACGTGTCAAATGCGACTAAAAAATAATTGAGCCTTTATATTTAATTTTATTCCGACGTTTTAAGAATTCATTTAGTCAACAGAAAAAAGTGAATTTTTTTTCCCTGTAATTTTGAAACAAAAGAAATATGTAAAAAAAAAAAAATGGATAAGTTTTTGTTTTAGGACCCGAAGGCTAATATCCCTTCAATCTTTTCCAAAATAGTCTTATTTCCGTGCAAATGTATCTGCTGAACTCAGCAATTAGATATTGAAGAAACCGACATTTTTTTATGTTAACGACCAGAAAAAAATTGGACTTCTTCTCGCTCTTTTTGTCCGCTATTATCGTCTTAGAGCCATTCTCTGCTGAACGATTTTAGGCGTAGGAAGAAAATTGGGGTCTATTTACTTCCTTTAAAGAAAACTCTTTGCAGAAATTAGTACGCGAGTTTTTTTTTGTTTTTGTTTTTTTTTCGGTAATTAATTCCAGAAGAAAGTTATTGACATTGAAACAAGTGAAAAAATTAAGAGTTATTTGCGTGTGTTCGCATATATAAGGGATATTAACCTTCGGGTCCTTAAACCAAAATTTACCATGTCTACATTTTTAAATATTCTCCGAAAATTTCTGAAATTCATTTAGTCAACAAAAAATGTAAATTTTTTCCCCCCGTAATTTTGAAACTAAATCCGTTGTATTCACTTACGCGCAAATACCCTTCGGAAAGGTATTAATCCGTCTCTTCCTTCCAGTTATGGGTTAAATAGCAGGACAGATTGGGTTCTATAGCCTTGGTCGGCAACCAGTCTACTGCAGAAAGCAATGGCAACCTACTGCGGGATAATCTTCTGCCCAGTCAGTCATGTCTCTTTCGAGACATGATCACCCAAGTGTGTATCACGTATGGCACTTAACTGACTGACTGAATTTTGAGACAAAAACAAACGTAATGTTGTTTACAATGTCACACAAATCATCAACTCACGTTTACGCAAAACAAAAGAAAATAGATTTTTTTAATGGAATTTTTTAACAATTTTTAAACTAGAATTTTTTGTATAATTATTTTTTTCTATAACTGAATTTTAAAGTGAGGCGACGACTACAAGCGCTCGGAAATCGCAACACGCTGCATTAATCATCTAATTAAAAATGTTCTGAGTTGTACGGGCAACGCCGGGTTATGATGCTAGTTATAAATGAAATAAAATAAAATAAATAGATACTAAAGAGATGTTTTGCTTGTCCTATACGCTGTCAAAGGAAGCGCTTTTTTTTCGGATAGAGTTTACTGTCAGGCTAAAATGGCACGTGTGGTTTCATTCATCAATCAGCAAAATATTTTGCCTGTAATCGGGGCGGATAAATTTCGCAACTGAACATTAAGACCTGACTTTATATTTCGTGACGAAGAAATCAACGAAGTTGACACCGACCTTTAGCAGCCCGAGGGAACGGCATTCATTTATCAGTGACTCTGAGGTAACAGTTGACAATACAGTCAGCAAGATGACACTGCTTTGCAATGGCAGTGATGATGACTTAGTCACAGTTGCCTACACAAGGACTTCACGATTGACCCTTTTTCAAACAAAATCCGAATGATTAACTGAACGTAGAAAAGGTGCATCCAACTCCTTCAGGGAATCGGGTGAGCGAAACTAAAACGTTCCGACCCACTGAGCATTACTTATGTACCCGAGCCCCCTTTCATGAGGGTAGCGTCTTCATTAACAACGAATAACTTCCAGGCCGAATCAAGTGAGCAGGCACACACACACACACACACACACACACACACACACACACACACACACACACACACACAAATACAAACACACACACTTATATAAATTTATTTAGGTACTTTGTGGTGCAGTGGATATCGACTCGGAATGAGAAATTGGGGAGCCAGGATCGAATTCCAGCTGAATTCATTGCCTTCACTAAATACCCTTGGGAAAGGTATTAATCCGTCTCTTCCCTCCAGTTATGGGTTAAATAACAGAACAGATTGGGTTCTATAACCTTGGCTGGCAACCAGTCTACAGCAGAAAGTAATTGCAACCTACTGCGGGATAATCTTCTGCCTAGTCACTCATGTCTCTTTCGAGACATGATTGACTAAGCGTGTATCTTGAATGGCACTTAACTGACTGACTGAATATAATAATTGAAAACAATTAAAACTTGTACTGGGTATAAAGTGGAGGATCAGTTTTCTATTGTTATGAAATAATAAACTGATCCCCCACTAATTACTACTCATTAATATAATTATATATTATATTTCATCTCTTCTCACTCCAGCTATGGGCTATATGTCAGGACAAATTGGGTTCTATAGCCTTGGCTGGCAACCCGTCTACCGTAGAAAGTAATGGCAACCTGCTGCGGGATAATCTTCTGCCCAGTCAGTCATGTCTTTGTCGAGACAGGATTGCCTAAGGGTGTATCAGGTATGGCACATAACTGACTGACTTTAGAAAAGTCATGCTTGAAGTTTAAAATGAATTTTAAAAATTTAAATATATTTCTTGAAGCATTTATTTTAGTTTTACTTACAAACTATTATTAGGTTGTTAGAAAAATAATGGCCGCTCGAAACGCTGTATTTTGAAAAGCCATTTTAACATCCTGTATATTAGGTGAATTTTGGTATACATGATAACTTATGTGTGTTTTTTAATAATTTTTCGCGTATTTCAAACAGAAATATACTTAAAGCATAGAGACCCTTAATTATAAACATGACAAAATATGATCTGCATTTTCTTTTCTTGTATTAGTTCAAACTTGGGCACGGTGCCACCAAAACTTCAACCAATATTAACAGAGCATGGGGAGATGGGTCTACAAGTGACAGTACGAAGACTGTTCCAGGGTTTAGATAGATCTATATCGCCCGGTTCACACTCCACCCATGTCTATTGAACAGGTTAAGAGGCTCATCCCTTGTTCCCTGTTTAGGGTGTGGTTTCCGGCTTTCTCTTTTCCAATCTTTTCACTTTGTTTTTTTTTTCAATTGGAGTAGATAGATCTATCTATCGCCCGGTTCACACTCCACCCATGTCTATTGAATAGGTTAAGAGGCTCATCCTTTGTTCCCTGTTTAGGATATGGTTTCCGGCTTTCTCTTTTCCAATCTTCTCACTAACGTAACCCCCTGCACATCAGTTACCGCCTTGCTCGGGGTGATACGATTAAAAAAAAAATTATTGTAGTTAGCACAAAAATTTGTTTTGTCTGCAATAAAAAAAACTGTAGGTTGGAAAATGACCCCGCAATGACAACGTCGCACAAACGCATTTGACCTGTGTCAAGGCTGAAAAGTAAGGATTTGGGAGCTCCATATGTCGTTGCAACATTTCATTTTTGATTTGATCTGACTCTTGGAAAGATATAGCATATCAGCAGGAATCAGGTACTTATTGCAACGTTACAGGAAACAGACCATTTTACCAAGTTGAGAGAATGAACTTTTTAAACTCTTTATGATGTTTTTCTTCAGATATTTTCTTCAATTTCTAGTCCATTCACAAGATAGTTAATGTTAGTGCCATAGAGAATAAATGATCGTATACAAATGGTGTCTTAATTAAGACGGTTTTTACCAAAATTAGAATTTGGAGTTTTTAAAAATTCTAGGCGTATACGTAAGTGAGGATTACATCTAAATCTAAAGTTATTTATAAATGGAACTTTGTATGTGTGTATGTGTGTGTGTGTATGTGTGTGTCTGTGTGTGCGTATGTCCATTACCTATAGACTCCGAAAAGGCTGAACCGATTTTCTTGAAAATTTACACAGTAGTACTATAAGCATCTGCGAGTGTTCTTAGCTAGGTTTTGTGTCGAGGTACCTCCGATAAATATCGAAAATCGATAATCGAAAAAATCGGGTTATAGAAAGAGTGGTCCGATTTTAATCGAATTTGATACACTCATAGACAAAGACATAAGAAACGATATTCAGAAGTTTCAAGGCTGCAGTTCTTACAATAGTGCAGAAAATCAATAATGTATATGTATAAAAGGCAAGATGTTTGTGTGTGTGTCTGTTTATCTGCCTGTATGTCTGTATTTTTTTCAGCCCTTTTATTTTAGTTTTTGCTTCGGGTTTGGCTCTTAAGTAGGTATAATTGTAGTTCTTCGCCTCAGCCATCATACCATTTACTCAGATGACTTATTTAGCCTTCAAAATTCAGTTTATGACGAAAAATACTTATTTGATATCGATACGAGGAAATCAAAATTTGACTTACATCCATTCATTTTTCTTTCAGTCTACGGTTTCGCTTTAACTGGAAACAACTATTACTTTTTAGTCTTTCGTGCCAACGTCCAAAGAGTCTGAGCTCCAGGACTATGGATTAGTTTTAAAGCTTTCATTACACCCGAGCAATGCCAGGCTATACTGCTAGTAATCAATAGAGATAAGAGAGATATTTTTTTTAATTTAATACGCTTTTCTTGCAGTTGCTTTTAGACGAAAATGACGCCTGAAGATCTTCTGCCAGTCCTGAAGTCACATTATGTCATTCAAAGTTTTGGCTAGGAAACGGTGAATCATTTGTTCAATAGGACTTTTGCCATGCTTTCTCCGGTATTAGAAGAGATAAAGATGTCTCTATAGAATCCGCAGTCTGGGTTACTCCATTAAAAGACAAAAGATTTTATCGGCATATCTACTATCAAGTAATACGTACATAGCTCGATGTAGTGTAATTGTTTGAAAGCTTGTCTCGCTAGGATCATTACAATTGAGTAATGAGTTCGATCCTCACTGGGTGCCGAATACTTTCAGCCTTGTGTCACATCTAAGCAGCGCTTAGAAAATCAACATACACTATCCAGTTTAAAATTACCAACTTTACTTTCTATCAATAATAATAATAGCCTTGCCATCCCAGTGGTCCAATATAGTTTCAACATCTTGAACTGGACTCTAAATGACATCAGACGAATGAATTCTAAAACAAGAAAGCTTCTTTCTAAGCATGAGGTGCATCATCCAAAGGCTGATGGAGACCGTCTATACATACTCTGCAAAAAAGGTGGAAGAGGCCTTATTCAGATAGAATAAGACCTCTTCCACCTTCTTTGTAAGAAGAAGTTGTTGTAAGACAACAACTATTGGCTTACTAACATACATAGAAACAAGAAAGGAGTGCATGATACAATTAATCAAACAACATGAAAACAGAAAGAAAAATATTCAAAATGAAAGAAGGCAGTAAATTCAAACAAGATTTACATTTAGTATATTCTGTAGAAAATCAAAACTGAAGCCAAGAACCAACTATCGCGACAAAAAATATGAGAAAGAAAGCCAAGCATAAACTCTTGAACAGATAAAACAACGATGGCAAGACAAACCCCTGCATGGCCAATATCCAGAACGTGCTAATAAATCCACTGTTGATAAAGTTAATACTCATCGATGGTTACGTGCATCTGGATTAAAGTCTGAGATTGAAGGTTTTATTCTTGCAGCGCAAGACCAAAATATTTTCACTTGGAACTTTCAGGCAAATATTATACATAATGATGTGGATCCAAATTGCAGGTTCTGTGATACCAACAAACAATAGACCATCTAATCTCAAGATGTTCTGTACTTGCCCAAATTGAATATAAATATCGTCACGTATATAAGCAACCGACAAACTTACTGAATTCTAAGACTGAAATCCTGAATAATTGCAGGCATAGGAAGCCCTGACTATTAGATTAGGCTCATCTATCTTGGTATAGTACCTTTTTGTCTTTGTATTTTACCCATTCCCCTGAAAATTAAAAACTAAAAATTAAAGTAATAAAATTGTTAACCCCCCCCCCCACTCCCTTCTGTTATGTAGTTTCTTTGATTTTTTGGTCACGTGGCGGGAGCTGTCTTGATTACCTTTTTATATGTAGTTTTTTTCTTTACCTCTTTAGTCAGCTTTCACTCACAATACGTTTAGAAGAAACCTAGGTAGGTTCTTCTAGCTGATTAGGTTCTATTAATTTCTACCTTTGTTTTGAGCGCTTTCTGTTAGATGGTTACTAGTGTCAGATTTTTTTCTTTTATTCTTTGGGGCTTCGTGTCGATTTCTGTCCGAACACTTTTCACAGACTTTCATGTCCTAAGCGCTTTCGTTTTTTCATTTTAAAACCATTTTTTTCTTCGTTCGAAAGTGTTCGAGTATAACGAGATATAATCACGTTTATATATTGTGTATTTGGGCAACAATCTCTCTTTTATGCATGTTTCATTAAAAATGACAGACAAGTTATAATTAATTTTTTATATAGTTTTTTATTTGTTCTTTTTTTTTTTTACTTTTTTTTCAGAAGTCAGTTTGGCGGACCTGAAGCAAACTACCACCATGTTTAATTTCGTTGTTTTTCATTTTTTTTTTTTTTTTACTTTTTTCAGCGCAGTCCTCTCGAATGTTACTTAAACTTTTCGATTATCAAAAAAAATTTCCAAAAATTACAATATTTAAACAATTTTTGGGGGTGTGGGTTCAGTTTCTCATACAACGTTAACGTAAATCGATCCTCCATTTTCAATCCACTCGCGTTGGAGTCGCTTTGTTGATGTTAATTTCGTTGTTTTTCATTATTTTTTTGTTTTTTTACTTTTTTTCAGTGCAGTTCTATCGATTGATATTTGAACTTTCCGATTATCAAAAAATTTTTGAAAAATTACAATATTTAAACAAATTTTTGTGGGGGTCAATTTCTCATACAACGTTAAAGTAAATCGATCCTCCATTTTCAATCCACTATAAGGTTGTATACAAAGTGAATACAATGGATTTAACTGGAATTCGAACTCGGCTGCCCGGTTTCTCGTTTCGAGCCGATATCCACTGTACCACAATGCACATCATTAAACAATCCAAATTGATAAAAAATTACACTGGCCACGCCACCACAAAACTGACGAGAACATTGATATTAGACCTTTTCTACACCAGTTCCAACCTATCTTATTTAAACGCACATCGACATCTTTCAGGAGTCATCCGGGATATACTTGTTGACAATACATAATCAATAGCATAACAAAGGAGGCACTACTAATAAAAAAAAAGAAATCATACACTTAATAACATCAATTTTGAACACGGTAACAATGTGCTGACCGTGTTCGCAACTTAATATACACATGACTTTATATACATAAACTTTACACTTATTTTTTTACTAGTAAAACAACAAAATTCATTCTTGATGATGTGTAAAAGTATAGCCGAGGCGCTCGAAAATACAAACTCTTTGGGCAATTCTTCTATAATTTGAGTTCTGAATAGAAATAAAATAATAAAAATACATGAAAAGTTATATAAAAAAGTATATATTGATAATACCTTGTCTGTCGTTTTAATGAAACATAATGACTAATATATATATATATATATATATATATATATATTTATTAGTCATCCACACACAAGCTTTTTTCGCTGTATCACAGATCATCAGTGTATCTAGATATCTACTTGTTTCTGGCCGGGATCGAAACTTGACCGATTTGGTGTCAGTCGGTGTCGCTACCCCCGTAAGCCAGAGGCGCATGGAATCAGAGAGAGGAAAATTTAACATGTTGTATATAAACAGTGTTTACACACGCCAGTCACAAAAAAAAAAACGAATTCATTTCTAAAGAGTCAGGCGGATATCGCCGAAATGGAAACTGTTTTTTAAAATCTTTATCTCTGGAGAACTCAATCGTAATGAGAGCATATACATATATATATATATATATATATTTATATATTATAAAACGTTTAAAACAATTGACCTCATAGTCTATAATAACCCAACAGGCACTAAACTAAATTCTTTACAAAAAACCAATGTAGTGTACCAATTTACATGCCCATTCAGAGATTGCATCTCTGATACTACTCAAAAACCTAGTACATATATTGGTTTTGCCACAACCACGCTCTCCCGTAGACTTACATGTCATCTTTCTGATCAGAGTACTATTAAACAACATTTCTCTGAAAAACATAAACATGTAGGTAATATCAGACAGATTTTGGTCAACAATACGGTGATCCTTACTCATACACACAGTAAGAGGAACCTGCAGATATTGGAGGCCATGTACATCAAATCAAAACAACCAACACTCAATAAAATCAACTTTAAAACAGGAAATAACATATTACATTGCATTTGACTAGATGGTTTTGTTGTCATTTCGCGCTATCCCGCGGTGTGACGTCATAAAACCGCATCGCAAACTTAAGAACTGCGTTTATTATTTTTGGTAACTATTGCCGTTGCCAAGCGGAGTTTTATGTCAACACAAAATAAAATCGTCGGTGATGGTGGATTTTATAATATTTCAATTTAAACTACCTCTCTGAAGATGGCTCATGTGAGCCGAAAGCTTAGAAGAAAACCAATAAATAATTATCCAAATGTTGGAGAATTTTTGTCTTTATTTTCAACTGAAATTAAAGCAAAAATACGACGTTTAGAACGGCTCATGATTAAACATAATAGACATTCATTGTCTCTTATATTTAATAGCATATGTCTAGAAAATATATATATATATATATATATATATATATATATATATATATATATATATATAAGAAAAATTAAGGCAGACACGTTATTTCATGGTAAATTGGAACTATACTTTCGATTTACCATGAAATAACTTGTCTGCCTTAATTTTTCTTATATTTGGTCTATATGTATTTATATACATATATATTTAGAACTCTCTTAGAGAGTTATGCTACTACTGTATGTACAGGATACTCCTTTGGATTCTTCTATACTCACACTGCTTGCTGATATATATATATATATATATATATATATTTTACTTCAGATACTTCAATCTAAGGGAAAAAAGCAGGAAGGTAAATTCCAAAAAACCCGATCCTAATTAATATTAAAAATTTTATTTTAATATTAAAAAATGATACAGGAAGAGAGCTCCATGTAATAAAATATGACAGAGCAAATATATATTAAAAAAGGATTAATTCAAAGATGTTGAATGGCCATTTCGATATGAAGATCCCCACGGGGACAACACATCACCTCAGCAACAGAAAAATCCTTTCAGAAACTGGAGAAAAATTAGTCTACTTTTCCTTTTTAAAAAAATTAGTCTACTTTTCCTTTTTAAAAATGAAAAGTAGACTAATTTTTCTCCAGTTTCTGAAAGGATTTTTCTGTTGCTGAGGTGATGTGTTGTCCCCCGTGGGGATCTTCATATCGAAATGGCCATTCAACATCTTTGAATTAATCCTTTTTTAATATATATATATATATATATATATATATATATATATATATATAAACAGTATGAATATTGAAGAGAAAACAACATGATGACGAGCAGTTTTAAGACATAAGTGATCATTTGACCATTGGAGTGTTTTACTTTCAAGTGTTCGTTAACCTGAATATACTAATACAAATAATGAAATGAAACAAGAAAATAAAAACAGGTGAGAAACGTATTTGTTTCATTGTTGTATTGCAAAAGAAACTTTACCTTAACAGCTGCTCTATCAGCTGTTAAGATAAAGCCGCGCAGTCACTAGAGACTCATATACCAACATATAAACTCATTTTTATTTATTTTCTTTTATTCGCAAACACACACACACACACACACACACACATATATATATATATATATATATATATACACACACACAATTCCGCGGATTTCTTTTTTTCTCCCCTTTTATCCGACGCCTTAGTGCACCGGATTGTAACGGAATTAGGTTCTGTTTGTTAGTGGTTTTTCTAAAGGTTTATCTTAGTATAAATTTACAACCTAAATACTTACAGAGTCTATTTAGTTATTATTTTGAGTATATATATATATATATATATATATATATTAATGCAGGTTTCATTGAATAATATAGACAAGTTTTGTCTATTAATTTTGTGTAGGATCCGTTCGTACCGTCTGATATACTTGATAGTGATATCGTTGAAAGACAACAAAAAATCACAGTAATTGTTGATTTTTTTATCAGGTCTAAGCTTTCGGCTCACATAAGCCATTATCAAAGAATAAATATCAACACACAGTAAACATAGAATATTTAAGTTATTAACAATAAAGAGAATTAAATTGAAAATACAAGTCCATCCCTACCGTGGCGGATGGCCGAAGACAGTGACAAAATAGTTGCGTTGTGGTCCCTGATCTGATTACAGGCATTTGAGTACGTTATTTAGATTTGTTAAAAAAAAAACAAAACTTGAGTACTTGGACGTAACTTTACTATGGAAGATTCAGAAATCAGTACACTTTCAATACAATAGATTATTTTCTCTTTACTTTAAATCAAATGAATTATCGGATTCATTACGAAGAAGTATTAATGCATTGACTATTTTTTTTTTTTTTTGCTAAAATATCTTTGTTTTTATATAATCTTTTTGTTTTCTTTTAGTTCCACGAAGTATAACCAACATATTTTTGTGATATTTATTACAATCTGTAGTGTCAGTTTTCGCATTAGGATTTAGGTTTTTATTAAACTGTTCTGCATCTATTTAGCCTCTTATCATTTAAAAAGTAACAAATTTTATATAAAGTTTAGAAAAATTATTTTCAATTAGATTTTTTTTCATGGTGATTAATTAATTCGATTTCTATAGATTAACAACTCTTTGCAGGATATTTAAAGCTAGAAAATATTTTTAGATTGAAAGAATTTGTAGGGCAAAATAATAATGGTTTTAGAGATATATGTCTTACTAATTAACCCATAGCTGAGAGGAGAATAGTTGCATTCATGCCGTTTCCAAGGATATTTGCGTGTAAGTAAATATAACGAACCCAACGAGAATTGAAATTTGACTTTCTAATTAAAAATTCAGAACTATTATCCATTACAACATCTGCATATCCAAGCTTACAGCAGCTGGTATTCGCAAGCAGTCACCCATCTAAATACTGTCCAGACTTGATGTTACTTAACTCCAATTTACAACCATTATTTATTACACCATCTACACATCCAAGCATAAAGCAAGTGGTGATCGCCAGCAGTCACTAATCTAGGAACTGACTAGGTTTAAAATTACTTAACTCCAATATCCAATTCCAAGCCATTATCCATTACATCAGCTACACATACAAGCTTAAGGCATCTGGTATTCTCAAGTGGTCACTCATCTAGGTACTGACCAGGTATAAGATTGCTTAACTCCAATTTCCAATTCCAAGCTATTATCCATTACATCACCTACACATCCAAGCTTAAGACATCTGGTATTCTCAAGTGGTCACTCGTCTAGGTACTGACCAGGTATAAGATTACTTAACTCCAATTTCCAATTCCAAGCCATTATCCATTACATCACCTACACATCCAAGCTTAAGGCATCTGGTATTCTCAAGTGGTCACTCATCTAGGTACTGACCAGGTATAAGATTACTTAACTCCAATTTCCAATTCCAAGCCATTATCCATTACATCAGCTACACATCCAAGCTTAAGGCATCTGGTATTCTCAAGTGGTCACTCATCTAGGAACTGACCAGGTATAAGATTACTTAACTCCAATTTCCAATTGCAAGCCATTATCCATTACATCAGCTACACATCCAAGCTTAAGGCATCTGGTATTCTCAAGTGGTCACTCATCTTGGAACTGACCAGGTATAAGATTACTTAACTCCAATTTCCAATTCCAAGCCATTATCCATTACATCAGCTACACATCCTAGCTTACAGCACCTGGTATTCCGAAGCGGTCACCCATCTAGGTACTGACCAGGTATAAGATTACTTAACTCCAATTTCCAATTCCAAGCCATTATCCATTACACTACCTCACATACAATTTTACAGCATCTGGTATTCCGAAGCGGTCACCCATCTAGGTTCTGACCAGGCTTAACATTACTTAACTCCAATTTCCAATTCCAAGCCATTATTCATCACATCATCTACACATCCAAGCTTAAAGCACCTGTTATTTCTAAGTGGCCATCCATCTAGGTACTGACCAGATTTGACGTTGGTAAATTTCGTTGGTTGTACGAAAACCGATATTTGAACGTGATGTCGCCATAAGCAGTTGTTGTTTTGAAAGAATTGCTAGGTTGTGCCTGATTTTATTACGTTTATTAATATCATTCATTGTGTTAGGTTTATAAATTGTCATGGCGGCATCACCGACAGACTGAATGGACTCTTTCAACCAATACTTATACCTCCCCTCTCAAGGAGTGAGAGAGAGAGTAGCGTGAAGAGAGCGCCCTCAGAGCGGGCCGAACTCACCCGAGAGTCAGTCTACGAACACTGCTACCTTAACGACCATTACAAGTCCCAGTTCTAAGGCCGAGGGTGGAATCATAGTATTCCATACTAACTCGTATTGTCGTTCCTACTAACCAAGTTCCAAGTATTGTATTCTTTCCGTATTTAATATATATTCGTATTTTTCTATTTGGTTTGTTTTTTTTTCATTACTTTTACTCGACATTTAACCGACTCCACGACAATAATAATTATTAGGCGGACCTGAAGGAGACTACCACCACCATTAAATCTTAATAAATGGACAGCTCCTGCTTATTATATTTATCATTCTTATTGTCAAGTGTAAAATCTCCTTTTGGCGGACCTGAAGGAGACTACCACCACCATTAAACTTGTTGTTTTTCATTTTTTTTTTACTTTTTTCAGTGCAATCTTATAGATTACACCCTAAACTCTTCGATTGACAAAATAAATTTGGAAAAATTTCAGTATTTAAACACTTTTAGTGGTGGTGATAGGGGCTCAGTTTCTCATACAACGTTATAGTAAATCGATCCTCCATTTTGATCGATCCTCCATTTTGGAACCACTCGCCGGTACGACATTATCACCACCTGTAAATATGTTGATTATCAATTATTTTTTATTTTTTATTTTTTTGCTTTTTTCAGTGCGATCTTTTCGATTAACCCCTAAACTTTTTGACTGACAAAAAAAATTGTAAAAATTTCGACATTTAAACAATTTTTGTGGTGTGGGGACTCAATTTTTTATACAACCTTATAGTTAATCGATCCTGTGCAATTATATCTTTTTGCTTGCGCACATTCAACAACTGAATCCTTTGCGAAATTTTTGAATAATGCCATTCTTGAAATTTTCCGAGGAAGATGCCATCGTAATAACTAAAGGAAACTGCAAAAAAGACAAAAACTAGAGCAACAATTTGTCTCCCCCCCTCCAAAAAAAAAAAACAAAGCGACCTCAGCGAGAGTGGTTTTAAAATGGAGGATCGTATTTCCTTATTTGGTTGTTTTTGCGTTATTCTAACTGGATCTTTAACCGGGTACTCAACATAAATTGGATAAGCTTTCTATTTTTCACTGAAATCAGCACCATGCAACAAGAACTGCCTAATTCAGCATTGACTGATCAAAAAGAACCTATTCTTCAACAAGACAATACCCGAGTGTATGCTTCTCAAATGACGCACAGGACAGCTCTACGAACAACTTAAAATCTGTAATATTATGAGTCCTGACCTGGCATCTCGTGTTTAGAAATTTTCAACCCCCACCATGTGACTGCATTTCTTTAAAGATTTCCATGGCAGTTGTTCTAATAAACTATCTTCATTGGTACTTCATCTGCATGGATATAAGCGTGTTTCTAGATTGGCAACTAGGTTCAGTGTTTTTGCTGCTTTTGTAACCATAAGTTCTTTTCTAATGTTTCCCTTTGTCACACTTCTCGCCAGTGGAACTCCCTTTGGATTTCTTGCTTCCCAGCTAACTACAATATTGAAAGATTAAAATACAGCAACATCCATTTTATGTCATTATAAATTCAGTTCTTGTATTGTCTTTTTCTTCATTCTTTTTCACTCTTAGTATGTACTTTTGGATATTGGTTCGGAATGAGAAACTGGAAAGACGAGTTCGAATTTCATTTGAATCCGTTACATTCACTTATCCGTAAATACCATTAGGAAAAGTAGTAATCCATCTATTCTCTCTCCAGCTATGAGTTGAATAGCAGGATAGATTGGTAACCAGACTATCGCAGAAAGTGATGGTAACTTACTGCAGAAAAATCTTCTGCCTAGTCGTTCATGTCTCTTTCGAGACATGATCACCAAAGCATGTATCACGTACAGCATTTAACTGACTGAATGAACGTCCTGAAAGCATTATCGTTTTGTTTGGAGAAAAAAACTATTCAAAATAAAGTACAACTACTCCTTTAAACATATTGCTAATTTCCAGGAATGGATGTTTTCAGCAACAAAACAAGAGTAGGTGAAAGCAACATTGGTCATAGAACAATGCTTAGATTAAAGTATTTTTGCATGCTGTAGTGTGCATTCTTCGATAAGATCTGGCTGTGGTCAACACGGCATCCGAAGATCTATAATATCTACCCAAGCTAATTAGGAAAGTTACATCAATAGAAAGAGGATTACCATCAAAGACATTTCATGCAAAATTCTTCTGTTGCCATCCAAGTGCATGTCAATTGCTTTACTTAAAAAAACAAACCCCGGAGTCGTTCCCGTGTTGGTCTAATCAGTGATACGACAGCCCTGCCACCAGAAACACAGTTATGACGACGACAAAAAATAAAATAAAATAAAATTGACAAACTTTCCCTGGTTGAAATAACAACCAGAATTATGGAGGACAGCACTAAATCTGAAACATTCATTGAATCTAAATTTACGTTCTTTTTTTATTAAAACAAGAAAAGTTAACTAAAAATGACAAAACAATATTCTTTGTATATAATCTTGAAAATATATATATATATACATATATTATTTATTCATAAATTATAACATGGATATGTTACAATATCACTACAAAAGTAGCCATTTTGTTTCAACACTTTTGTGTCTTGTCAAGTGATGTGATGCTTCTTAAATGAATGGTTTAAAAGTCTGTAAACGTAAGAATGGTCCACCGGTCCCCAGGTTTGGGACTTGGGCGCAGGGCTAACAACCCTGCCCCATAAAAAAACAATTTGTAAAGGAAACTGTAACAAAAAGTTTCTACCCTACATCCCATTGGGTGTAAAATGTTGAGATGATGTTATTATTTTTTTTAATTTTATCACCCCAAGCAAGGTGGTAACGCCACTGATGTGCCGGGGGTATATACAATATATTAAATATATATATGTATCTCTGTATACAATAGACTCAAGTATATATATGAATGAGTGTGTTGTCATGGGTGGGTATGTGTGTGGTGTCTGCACGCGTGTGTTTGTCTGTGTGTGTGTGTGTGTACAAAATACTTACATTCCTATATGCAGAACAGTATCCACATAGACAAGTGCATGTACATTGATACCTAAGGTTCTCGTCGTATTCTCTGCCCAAATAGCGTCACAAAGAGAAGTTATGGGGGTAGGGCACGAGTTGCTCCAATTTATTCCTCCTTTTACTTGACGCTACAATAAATCTATTGGAAAGACTTGCTTACTCATTTCTCCCCTCACCCCGCTTCCTCTTGCATGTTTTATTTTTGTTTGTTTTTCTGTATGGAGGAGGCGCGGGTGTGGAGGTTAATTTCAGTTTTCTTTTTGGGAGGCGGTCGATGGTGGTAGACGAGAGCATTTTTGTCATCAAAATCTCGAGGTAACCTTATCTACAATCCCAACCAGGTGTCATTTCTATTGCATGTCATATGCCGACAAAGCCTGGACAGTTGTACATATATATATATATATATATATATATATATATATATATATATATATATATATATATATATATATATATGATATATATATATATATATATATGATATATATATATATATATATATATATGAGATATATATATATATATATATATGATATATATATATATATATATATATATGAGATATATATATATATATGAGATATTCTGAAAGGTTTCTGAAAGGTTTCGGAAAGGTTTTTCTGAAAGGTTTCTGAAAGGTTTTTTTCTGTTGCTGAGGTGATGTGTCGTTCCCCGTGGGGATCTTCATATCGAAATGGCCATTCAACATCTTTGAATTAATCCTTTTTTAATATATATATATGAGATATGTATATATATATGCGTGTCTGTTTGTGAAATGTGCATATATATATATATATATATATATATATATATATGCAATTTGTTATATATATTATATTATTTATATATTATATATGCGCGGTACTTATTTGAAAGCGCTCAATATTAGTGATAGAGCTAACATATTCAGGTGGATCGGTGTCAGTTTGTGACCCTGGGTTTCACGCTTTTGCGATCGTTAGACAAACTGATTAATTTTTTTAAAATATTGGATATATGTAGGGCTGCGTATATTGGTGTATTTTTGTGGAAGTGGGAGTAAAATTGGGAGTAAAATTTGTCGTCGTGACACCTCTCATACAAACGCAAACATAGATACACACTTGTACACCCATTTACTTACACAGACATACACACATACACACGCGCGGTCGCCCACCGGGGCTCACACAAACATAACTATATGTGAGAAAGAATGGGGCTTGGCATATATATATATGTATATGTGTGCCGTTGTGTACATACATACGCATTTGATTGGTGTATTCAAATAGTGTATCTACCGACTTTGATTGTAGCGATGTCAACGCGCAGACGGTTTGTCTATTTCTGTTCGCTGAATAATATTTTCTCGTGTGCACATGCAAAGCTACACACACATACAATGTACATGTATGTGTCTATGTCAATAAATGACTATGCAAATCCATAAACAATTTGCATGCATGAAGTTGGGAATATCTAGTGTGTGTATGTGTGTGTGTGAATGTGTGTGTGTGTGGGTGTGTGCGGTAACATTTATATCTACGCGTATCTAATAATAGATGTTCCAGACTTCATGCCTGCAAATTGTTCATGGATTTGCATATTCATTTATTGAGATATACACATACATGCAGCCTTTGAGATTTGAAGAAGAAATCACTCGACCGGCTATCGAGAGCGAGGGAAAATTTACTCGCCCCAAGATCATTTTACTCGACCGACTCCATTTTCTTAACAGTCGCCTTACGTAAACATAGCGTGAATCGCTGACGGAAAATAAAAAATGAAATTTTAATTAAAATTTCGAACGTGTTAGAAAGGATTTAATTTTTTTTTTTAAATAATAACAAGAAAATTTGAACTTTTCTCTTAATAATATCATAAACATTTTG
The DNA here is from genome assembly GCA_037127315.1 of Ascarosepion bandense. Classification (NCBI taxonomy): domain Eukaryota; kingdom Metazoa; phylum Mollusca; class Cephalopoda; order Sepiida; family Sepiidae; genus Ascarosepion; species Ascarosepion bandense. Next base: position 4,131,185 of record JBBBDQ010000926.1, on the reverse strand, counting down.
TGGATAAAACTTTGTTTTTATTAAGTATGAGCGCTTTTAACATCATGATAAGCTGGGGTTTTTTTTGGTTTTTTAAAAAAATTTTTGACAATTGAGTGAAGGTACCTAAATTCTCAACGATTTTCTATAAAAGAAATTACTTGTATAATTTGTTTTTCGGTGCGTGGTTGAAAGAAGAAAGCGTATTTTTTCTTTCTTACAAATGTTCGTTTTTACTTTTTGCAAGCGGGGAGGGCATATAGGATAAGATTTTTCAAAATGAGTTTCTAAAAATCTGTGACCATCTTTTATCTGGGCTACAAAGTCATTTTTGCTCCATTGAGGGAGTGTTAATTGAACGAATGTTTACGCTGACCGCAACCATAAAAACCAACAGTTCAATAACGTCATTGTAGGTCATTCTAAGTAACTTGTGAATCTGCAAATTTATATTTTTATTTTGTAAAAGAATCAGATTTCCTTTTGCATTGCGAGATTTTTAATCGACCTCGGGAGAGTAAAGCAATAAACTTTAATCGCCCAATTAATTTTTTAATCGACTGAGTCGATCGGGCGAGTGAAATCTTAAAGGCATACATGTATATTGTATGTGAGTGAAGCATTGTGGTTATCGGCCTAAAAAAAAATGGGATTGAAGACCGAGTCTAAATTTCTACTGAATCCTTTGCAGCTTTTTTTTTTTTTTTTTTTTACAAAAATAAACTTGGAAAGTTCAAAATCCACCTCTTCTTCTCCCTCCCATTCCTTCTTCTCAGCCCTAAAGCAAACTGACTTCTCTAGTCTTAGTTAGCAAACAGTCTAAAAAAAACAAAAAAACAAAAAAAAATCTCTGAATTCAAAACCATTTTTTTTTTTTGTAATCATATCACCCCAAGCAAGGCGGTGACGCCACTGATGCGCATGGGGTTACTTAAGAGTAGAATGATTGGAAAAGAGAAAGCCGGAAACCACACCCTAAAAATATTGGATATATGTAGGGCTGCGTATATTGGTGTATTTTTGTGGAAGTGGGAGTAAAATTGGGAGTAAAATTTGTCGTCGTGACGCCTCTCATACAAACGCAAACATAGATACACACTTGTACACCCATTTACTTACACAGACATACACACATACACACGCGCGGTCGCCCACCGGGGCTCACACAAACATAACTATATGTGAGAAGGAATGAGGCTTGGCATATATATGTATATGTGTGCCGTTGTGTACATACATACGCATTTGATTGGTGTATTCAAATAGTGTATCTACCGACTTTGATTGTAGCGATGTCAACGCGCAGACGGTTTGTCTATTTCTGTTCGCTGAATAATATTTTCTCGTGTGCACATGCAAAGCTACACACACATACAATGTACATGTATGTGTCTATGTCAATAAATGACTATGCAAATCCATAAACAATTTGCATGCATGAGGTTGGGAATATCTAGTGTATGTATGTGTGTATGTGAATGTGTCTGTGTGTGTGTGTGTGTGTGTGTGTAAACAGGAAACAAGGGATGAGCCTCTTCACCTGTTCAAAAGACGTGGGTGGAGTGTGAACCCGGCGATAGTTAAGTCTATCTACTGCAATTGAACGTAGAATAGAAACTAGTGAGTCTACCCCGCAACCAACTGTTTGGTATCAAAACCACTGTAGCAGTTCAACGGTTTATTAGTGGAAAAACATTTTAAGAAGCGATGGAGTACATGATATCAAGATAGAGACAGATGGTTAATGATAAAGATAAGCACTAAATTAAGCCCACTAAAATAAGGTCAACACAATAAATAGCAATAAGAAGCAATTAACCACCTGCAAATCTTCTTCTTCTTCTTCTTCTTCTTCTTCTTCTTCTTTGTGCCTTGTCCCTTTAGGACGTAGGCGATCATGGCCTTTCACTTTTCCTTATCCCTGTTGGCTCTGAGCACGCCTTCTCCTGTTACACCATGCAACCCTCGTTCCGTCATCCATCTCATTAGATCCTTCAAATATGTTATCCGTTGCTTTCCCCTGTCTCTTTTTCCCTCTATCTGACCTGTTAGTATCAGATTCTCCAAGCCCTCCTTCCTCATTGCGTGTCCCAGGAACTTCAGCTGTCTCTTCCTGATGCCAAGTATTAATTTTCTTTTTGTTTCCATCATTTCCAAGATCTCATCATTGTTCACATGCTCGATCCATGATATTCGCAGCATCCTTCTGTAGAACCACATTTCAGTTGCTTCAAGGTTTTCCTTCATCTCTGATGGTATTGTCCAGCATTCACTGCCACATTGAAGGACGGAGAACACGTAGCAATCCAGTTCTCTCTTTCTTGTTTCTAACGAAATTGTCCTGTTTCTTAATACCTTACTCAACTTCTGGAATGCTTCCTTCGCCGTGCCAATTCGCCTTCGGATCTCTGTGTCGCACTTTCCGTCTTCTGTTATAACACTTCCCTGGTATTTAAATTTTTGTACCTGCCTGATTCTGGTATTCTGGACTTGTATTTGGCATAAAGATAAAAATCAGGAAGCAGTAGCAGTATAAACAAAAGACTGAAGAGTGAATATATCATAATAATACCTTCACGAAACTTTGAAAATGGTATTACTGAAATAACACTGCTCAGATCAGCGACAAAATTATCCACATTTTTATATATATATATATATATTAATTCAGATACTTCAATCCAAGGGAAAAATGCAGGAAGGTAAATTCCAAAAAACCCGATCCTAATTAATATTAAAAATTTTATTTTAATATTAAAGAATGATACAGGAAGAGAGCTCCATGTAATAAAATATTACAGAGCAAATATATATTAAAAAAGGATTAATTCAAAGATGTTGAATGGCCATTTCGATATGAAGATCCCCACGGGGGACAACACATCACCTCAGCAACAGAAAAATCCTTTCAGAAACTGGAGAAAAAATATTTTTTCTCCAGTTTCTGAAAGGATTTTTCTGTTGCTGAGGTGATGTGTTGTGTTGTCCCCCGTGGGGATCTTCATATCGAAATGGCCATTCAACATCTTTGAATTAATCCTTTTTTAATATATATATATATATATATCAAATAGATAAAATATCAAATATTTTATAATTTATATTAATTAGATAAAATGTTTTCGATTACCCTCTCCGTCTTCACCAGTTGCCAATCCCTTATATATATTGACGCCAAATCGGTCGGGTTTCAGTCCTGGGTAAAAAGCAATCGGCTGTCTAACCGTACTGATGAGCTGTGATACAGAGAAACAGATCTGTCTGTGGATGACTATTTACGCTCTCACACCCTGACTGAGCACTCTGGAAGAATGGTAGACTTTGAAAAACAGTAGCTACCCTGGCATGTACGCATCGCTCATTCAGCAATGAATTATATCACTCTGGCATGTATAATGATAATATACACGCTAAAAAGTCTGCCTTCTTCTACCGAGCGCCCATAGCCCAGAGGTAGAACCGCTGACTGACGCCAATTCGGTCGGGTTTCAATCCTGGGTTAAAAGCAATCGGAGCCTAACCGTACTGATGAGCTGTGATACAGCGAAACAGAACTGTCTGCGGATGACTATATATATATATATATATATATTAATGCAGGTTTCATTGAATAATATAGACAAGTTTTGTCTATTAATTTTGTGTAGGATCCGTTCATACCGTCTGATATACTTGATGGTGATGTCGTTGAAAGACAACAAAAAATCACAATAATTGTTGATTTTTTTATTGGGTCTAAGATTTCGGCTCACATAAGCCATTATCAAAGAGTAAATATTAACACACAGTAAACATAGAATATTTACTATAATATAATATAAGTCCTCTGAGTAAATGGTATCATGGCTGAGACTAAGAACTACAATTATACCTACTTAGAGCCAAACCCGAAGCAAAACCTAAAATAAACGGGTTGAAAAAAAAATACGGACATACAGGCAGATAAAAAATAGTAAAATCCATTAGAGAAACAATAGTGAGGCAGCATCAGTTCAGTTTAATGGCTGTTTTCACTCTACTCCACATTGTAATTTCAACTTCTATACGTGGATGGTCCTGGATCTCAGACTCTTTGGACGTTAGCACAAAAGACTAAAAAGCAATTTTTGTTTCCAGTTAAAGCGAAACTGTAGACTGAGAGAAAAATGAATGGATGTAAGTTAAATTTTGATTTCCTAGTATCGATATCAAATAAGTTTTTTTCGCCGTAAACTGAATTTTGAAGGCTAAATAAGTCATCTGAGTAAATGGTATCATGGCTGAGATTAAGAACTACAATTATACCTACTTAGAGCCAAACCCAAAGCAAAAATCAAAATAAATAATAAGTGATTGTAGCTTTATTGATGAAAAACGCCCAAAGTTTAGCGAATAAAATCCTTGGATAATCGTCATAATCCAACTTTCAGTCAGTCAGTTAAGTGCCATACGTGATACACGATTTTGGGGCCATCATGTCTCAAAAGAGACATTACTGGCTGGGCAGAAGATTATCCTGCAGTAGGTTGTCATTGCTTTTTGCGGTAGACTGGTTGTCGTCCAAAGCTATAGAACTCTATTTATCCTACTATTTAGCCCATAGCTGGAGTGAAAAGAGATGAATTATAATATATCATTATATTAATAAGTAGTAATTAGTGGGGAATCAGTTTATTACTTAATAACAATAGAACACCGATCCCCCACTTTATGCCCAATAGAAGTTTTAATTGTTTTCATCTATTATATTCAGTCAGTCAGTTAAGTGCCATACGTGAAACACGCTTGGGCGATCATGTCTCGAAAGAGACATGAATGACTGGACAGTATATTATCCCGCAGTAGGTTGCCATTGCTTTCTGTGGTAGATTAGCTGGCTAGTATTTAGTGGGGGATCAGTTTATTACTTCATAACAATAGAAAACAGATCCCCTACTTTATGCCCAGTAGTGGTTTTAATTGTTTTCAACTATTGATATTCAGTCAGTCAGTTAAGTGCCATACGTGATACACGCTTGGGCGATCATGTCTCGAAAGATACATGACTGATTGGGTTATCCCGCAGTCGGTTGCTATCATTTGTCCTGTTATTTAACCCATAACTGGAAGGAAGAAACATATTTAATACCTTTCCCAATGGGATTTGCGCGTAAGTGAAAACAGGGAATCCAAATGGAATTCGAACTCAGCTCGACAATTTCTCATTCCGAGCTGATATCCATTGCACCACAACGCGTATTCAACGTTAGTAATCCCAAATGCAGATCTTCATTTAAAAAAAAAATCATACTTTTAAGTCTGGTAAAATTGGAAAGAAATCCTGGACTCTGAGCTTCTGTTAAGTAACCAGCTAATTGATTCTGAAAATTACTGCTCACAACTTGACTAATTAGAGGAAGTAAAAAAATAAGAAAACTAAAAAAAAAAAAACGCCCAGAATTTTCGAACAGGAAAGGTGTTGTTTTTCATCAGGATAATGTCAGGATGCGCATTGTAGTGCAGTGGATATCGGCTCCAGTTGACTTCGTTGCATTGACTTTCACGCAAATACCCTTGGGAAAGGTATTAATCCGTCTCTTCCTTCCAGTTATGGGTTAAATAACAGGACGGATTGGGTACTATAGTCTGACTGACTGAAGATAATAGTTGGAAACATGATTAAAGCTTCTATTGGGCATAAAGTGGGGGATCGATTTTCTATACTTACGAAGTAATAAACTGATCCCCCTCTAAATTACGACTAATTATAATACATCTCTCTAGCTATGAATCAAATTACAGGACAGATTGGGTTCTATAGGCTTGGTTGGCAACCAGTCTACCGCAGAAAGCAATGGCAACCTACTGTGGGATAATCTTCTGTCCAGTCAGTCATGTCTTTTTCGAGACATCATCGCCCAAGCGTATATCACGTATGGCACTTAACTGACTGACTGAATATAATAGTTGAAAACTAGGCATGAGTATGGGATCGGTTTTTAATTGTTATGAAGTAATAAACTAATCCCCCACTAATTACTACTTATTAATATAATGATATATTATAATTCATCTCTTCTCACTCCAGCTATGGGCTAAATAGCAGGACAGATTGGGTTCTGGCAACCAGTCTACCGCAGAAAGCAATGGCAACCTACTGCGGGATAATCTTCTGCCCAGTCAGTTATGTCTCTTTTGAGACATGATCACCCAAAAATCGTGTATCACGTATGGCACTTGACTGAATGTCAGACCACTTGGCTTGGGTACGCTACCCCACCGGCCATATTCACCAGATATTGCTACTTTGGATTTTGATTTTTCAGGTTCTTGAAAAATTATCTCAATGGCAAAAATCTTAATTCTTTGGGAGACATAAAATATATACCTTAATGATGTCTTTGCTGAGAAGCGACCAAAATTCAAGGAAGACGGAATCATTAACTTGAAAGAAAAATAGAAAAAAATTATTCAACAAAATGGTTTATATTTACTTGAATAAATATATATATATTATAACCTATTGAGTCAACAAATCTACCAAGATTTCACATAAACAGATTTCACATAAACGGATCTTCACAGGTTGGCCAACCTTCCCTGAAGATCCGATTAGGTGAAACCTTGGTAAGTTTGTTGGCACACTAGGTTAATTTACTTATCCTGCTCTGCTTACGCATTGAGCGCTTTTTTCTTATTGATTACTCGTCTCGGGTTTTTTCACTGGGTTACGTACTGGCTCGGTCCAAATCGCTTTAACTGATATTCATGTGCTTAGCTCTTTCTTTTTTTAGAACCATTATTTTCTTTCACATATATACGCGGAGGGTTTTTCGAAACGAGTATCGTGATAAGTTTGCATTATAGTCTTGCTTCTACGAGTCCAGACTTTTACAGCTAACACTTATAAGGCAACGTACACTAACTTGACTCATCTTCCATATTCCATTGGCGAGGAGAGTGTTCTATTTAAGTAGATTCTTCCCAGAATTGTTGCATAAAGGATGATTGCTTAATCACTACGATCATAACCTCATCAAATCTATAGTCAACAGTTATCTATCCTACATATCCTCATAATATGCATCTTTGGTCCTCTCCCTGGACCCCCTTACAACAATCTCAATAACTCTAAGTTAAGGGGTTCTTGTGTCTTTCATAGGATGCACAATATTTAAAAAATGCAAGTAACATATTAAATAAACCCACTGCCTAACTAGATGAAAAAATGTAGGATTTCAATATTTACACTGACTAAAGTATATTGAAAAGGAAGATATTGTGTTGAAAAATGAGGGTCTGTAATGTGATCGATAGTGACTTTGCAGACCGCCAGCAGTCTCTTTCTCACCAGCGCGACGTGGCTTCCCTGTGTCTCTTCTATAAATACTTCCATGGCTTCTGCTCCGATGAACTTAGATCACTGCTGCCCCCTAGGTTCGAATTTGAACGAGATACTAGGTTAGCAACTAGATCTCACCCTTTTACAGCGAAACCGATAAAATGCAACCGCAACTTCTACTCCAACAGTTTCTTTTCTCGTACTTCCCGACTGTGGAATTCCCTTCCACATGACTGCTTCCCCGACGGCTACAATCTCCAGGAGTTTAAATGTAAGGTCAGTAGACAACTCCTAGCACAATAAATTGCTTCCATTCTTTCAAACACTCTTCCCATCCTCCCAACTACCTATCACCCCACTTCTGACATTTCCTATATCTAACCACTCTTTCTATTTACCTATGTAGCCCCAAGCGCAATAGTGGTAGTAGAATGCCTTGCTTGGGGTGAAACGATTAAAAAAAAAATAAGATAAATAAATAAATATTTGTTGCTTGAAATGGATAGTTTTTAATCAGTGGCCAATTAAATTATTGAATTATTTATTGACTTATTGGTGTAGATAGACTAAACTATCGCCCGGTTCGCACTCCACCCACGTCTATTGAACAGGTGAAGAGGCTCATCCCTTGTTTCCTGTTTAGGATGCGGTTTCCGGTTTTCTCTTTTCCAATCTTTTCACTCTTTTCTTTCTTTCTTTTTCCAATTGGAGTAGATAGACTAAACTATCGCCCGGTTCACACTCCATCCACGTCTATTGAACAGGTGTAGAGGCGCATCTCTTGTTTCCTGTTTAGGATGCGGTTTCCGGTTTTCTCTTTTGCAATCTTTTCACTCCTGTGTAGCCCCCTGCACATCAGTGGCGTTACCGCTTTGCTCGGGGTGATATGATAAAAAAAAAAAATTATATATAACCTCAACTATATATGCACCAAAATACACACACACACACACACAGATACACACACACACACACACAGATACACACACACACACACACACACACACACACACACACACACACACATACAGTACTGTGCAAAAGTATTAGGACAAAAACTATTTTAGCATATTGACAAAAAAAACTATTTAATTAAAATAATTTTATTTGATTTACTCAACAAATACTTTAACAAGCAAAAATTCTTGTTACAAAATAAATTTAATATTTAGTATAATAACCTTTGATATATAATGCTTTGATCACAGTCTTCGTTCTGTCAGGCATTGACATCACAAACTTCTTCAATGTATCTAATGGTATCTCCTGCCAAGCAGCTTGTATTTGCTCCCAAAGTGTGTCTTGCGAAGTAACATTAGATTTATACCGATTCGAGAAGGGAGAATAAGAAAAAAGTCAGTCATATCCAAGGATAATAGAATAATGAGTAGTTTCAAAATAATTTAATAGAAAATAGAAAAAAATAAATATAACTTCGTTTTAATACATTTCTTTTACATTTAGCTTTAAATAATCCATATTTATTAGCAATTTACTTGGCTTTTCACGCTGTATTTGAATTTCAGTGAGGTTTTTAGGAAAATCACCCCAGTCCTAATACTTTTGCACACTACCGTTAGTGTGAAAAAGTGTTAGGACAGGGGTGATTTTAAACTTTATTTTGATGTCTCATAAAAGATAAAATAGTTCTTGTCCTAATACTTTTGCACAGTACTGTACATACACACACACACACACACACACACACAGATATATATATATATATATATATATATATATATATATATATATATATGCTTTTGCAGAGGAAGTTCCCTATATATGTAAAACTATATCTCCATTGAGATATTTATAGAGGCACCTGTAATATTTATCTTTTCATCTTATTTTAGATTTATTTTAGTCTTTTTTTGTGTAATTTTGTATTTGTTTTTGCGAACGATCACGCACAGGTGTTCGTGATTGTGTGGGAAAGTGTAAACCTGGCCGGGGTGGACGTCCAGAGTGTGTAGATGCATTTTAATCTTGATGGCCCACCGTTCTCCGCTTTAACCTCTAGTTTTAACAACAATGGAAGTTGTAAGCCTTCATGATCATAATGACGACGACGGAGGAGAAGGAGGAAGAGGAAGAGGAGGAGAAGGGGGGGGCGAGAAGAAGAAGAAGAAGAAGAAGAAGAAGAAGAAGAAGAAGAAGAAGATATACCTCCATTAACTTGGTTTTACTCTTTCAAAGAAAATATTTTTAAAATTATACAAAAATAGAATGTAGGAATAAGAAAAACGAAATCATTTAAGACTTGAACCATTTCTGCTGCTCTCTAAGACAAAAACATTGATTTCGATTGCCAGGAACAAAATAAAAAGAACCAAACAAGAGCTATGAAAGGCACGGTACGCGTTCCAGTGAAGGAAGCAAAGAAAGATCTTGACGAAGACTGTGGTAAATATGATGCCTACAATCATGCAGGCCTTCGGTAGAGTTGTAAAGTAACCCGAAAAGGTATTTAGACAAAAAAAGGTATTTGTCCCAAAAGTTCGTAAACACTTGCAAAAAATTGAAATTTTATTCGCCAAGTAATCAAAGGTTATCAGAAAACACTTGCAAAAAATTGAAATTTTACTCGTAAAAACAACAAAAATTATTGTTCAAAATAAAGACCATCATTTTTCAAGACTTTTTGCCATCGATCTGCAATCTTGTCTCGATTGTGCTGGATCAGATAGACCCATTTCTCGTCGGATGTCACTATGCGCTTCCAAAAACGCTCGTCCAATGGATTGCTGAGCAATTGACAGCAAATTTAACTTCATCTGTTGGCTTGTGCTTCGGTGGGTTCGTGCGGAGCTTGGCGCGGCTTTTTGTGAACAAAATCAAATTGCTTAAAATTTCGGTGAATTGTCGATTTGCCAACTCCAAGCTCATCAGCCAATTCCCGAGTGCTCGATGAAGGCGCAATGTCCAACCCGGTTTGCAAGTATCCATCATCCAACTTTAACGACCGTCCCGAACGAGGCTTATCTTCAAGACTCATGTCACCAGAATCGAAACGCTTGTACCACTTTGAGATAGCCGCATATGCAATTGTTCCTTCACCTTCGGCAGCACAAATCTCTTCTGCACTTTTCTGGTTGAAAGACCTTGCTTCCAGCAGTAACGAATCAAAACTCGCAGCTCAATTTTATCAATTGCCATCTGGAATACAATAATGAAGGTCACTATAACAATGAAGGTCACTATAACAATATAAAGGCATAAAAATTCAATTTTTCGCAAGTGTTTATGAAGTTTTGGGACAGCCTAATAAAACATGCATTTTTGAAGAGAGCGCAAATGCTAAGCAAATAGGAAATATGGGGAGAGACTTATAATCATTTAGTATCTAGTAAAGAAAGAACAACATTAAAAACACAAATAATAATCCCATCCCTAGAAAGTTATAAAGAATCTTCTTCTTCATGTACCGCGTCTCTTCAGGATATAGGGCTGACTGCCTATCACGTTGAATAAAACGGTTCTCGCTCGATCACCGAAGTTAAGCAACGTTGAGCCTGGTCAGTACTCAGATGGGTGACCGCTTGGGAATACCAGGTGCAGTAAGTGTTTAGTGATGGATGTGCGTTGTAGTGCAGTGGATATCGGCTCGGAAAGAGAAATCGGTGAGCCGAGTTCGAATTCCAGTTGAATACCCTGCATTCACTTAAGCACTGGTACCCTTGGGAAAGGTATTAATCCGTCTCTTCCCTTCAGTTATGGGTTAAATAACAGGGTAGGACTTGGGGACCCTGCGTTTAAAAATGAATCTCGAAAAGAAAAAACTATTACTAGACACAAAACATATAAAAACAACAATGAATTGTTGAAAGAAAAAGGTATTATCAGCAATAAAATAAATAAAGTTTAGTTGGCAATAAATGATTCGCCGAGAGTGATTTGCCATAAAAACAAAACAACTAACCAAATCTTCAGGATATCAACGATTATGGACTTCCACTTGCCCCTGTCCTTTGTCACTCTTAAGATTTTTCATTTTGTTATTTCCCCGCCATCCATTTGCTCATGCTTATTAAATATGTCTTGGGCTGCTTTCCCCATGTCTCTATCTTTCCTTTTATCCTTCCTGTGAGTATTAGATTAGCTAAGCCCTCTGTCCTCATTACATGTTCCAGGAATCTCATATGTCTCTTCCTGATGTTAAGTATGAGATTTATTCTCGTCTGCATCCTCTGTAACACCTCGTCGTTGCTCATGTGCGCGGTCCATGTCTTTCTCAGCATCCTTCTGTAGAACCACATTTCAGCTGTCTCGAGCCTCTCCTCCATCATTGAAGAGATCGTACATTTGCTGTGATACAGAATAACATCTATCTAAACCTATTTATAAATGGAACTTTGTCAGTGTGTGTGTGTGTGTGTGTCTGTGTGTGTGTGTGTGTGTGTGTGTGTGTGTCCGTTACCTATAGACTCCGAAATGGCTGAACCGATTTTTTTGAAAATTTGCACAGTTGTATTATAAGCGTCTGTGAGTGTTCTTAGCTAGGTTTTGTGCCAAGGTACCCCCGATAAATATCGAAAATCGATAATCGAAAAAATCGGATTATAGAACGAGTGGTCCGATTTTAATCAAATTTATTACATGGACGCTTCTAGTTTAAAATCATGTGTTTCTGATGAAAGGCCGAGGACGGTCTGAAATATCAAATATATATATAATAATAATAGAAATAAACAAATACTGTAAAAAAAATTTTTTTTTTCTTACAACATTTTAGTATTTTTTCTATACATGTTAAGTGTATTTACCCTTCTCCCCCACTTGAGAGAGTTTCTATACATGTTAAGACAGCATGCTATATATATATATATATATATATATATATATATATAGCGTGCAAATGTATGGGGAAAACTTTATCACATAATCATATTTTTACTTTATTTTATTATGAAGTTAACTTTCTTTAGCAATATGCTTTTCATCACTAGTGTCTGTGATTTTTGAAGACCCGAATATAACTGCTTGCCTTTTTGCATCATGTCTCGTGTAACAAGGTAGAGTAGTTTGAGCAGCTTGAAGCTACAAATGCATGCAAAACTATTGAAGCAATACAAGATTCAAAGTGATAAAGTCATGCGAATATGATAATGCCTAAATTGGGATTATAACATATTATTAATATGACGCCAAGGCGCCTTAACAAGTTATCGTAGTTAAACATTAATATGACGCCAAGGCGCCTTAACAAGTTATCGTAGTTAAACATTAATATGACGCCAAGGCGCCTTAACAAGTTATCGTAGTTAAACATTAATATGACGCCAAGGCGCCTTAACAAGTTATCGTAGTTAAACATTAATATGACGCCAAGGCGCCTTAACAAGTTATCGTAGTTAAACATTAATATGACGCCAAGGCGCCATAACAAGTTATCGTAGTTAAACATTAATATGACGCCAAGGCGCCTTAACAAGTTATCGTAGTTAAACATTAATATGACGCCAAGGCGCCTTAACAAGTTATCGTAGTTAAACATTAATATGACGCCAAGGCGCCTTAACAAGTTATCGTAGTTAAACATTAATATGACGCCAAGGCGCCATAACAAGTTATCGTAGTTAAACATTAATATGACGCCAAGGCGCCTTAACAAGTTATCGTAGTTAAACATTAATATGACGCCAAGGCGCCTAAACAAGTTATCGTAGTTAAACATTAATATGACGCCAAGGCGCCTTAACAAGTTATCGTAGTTAAACATTAATATGACGCCAAGGCGCCATAACAAGTTATCGTAGTTAAACATTAATATGACGCCAAGGCGCCTTAACAAGTTATCGTAGTTAAACATTAATATGACGCCAAGGCGCCATAACAAGTTATCGTAGTTAAACATTAATATGACGCCAAGGCGCCATAACAAGTTATCGTAGTTAAACATTAATATGACGCCAAGGCGCCTTAACAAGTTATCGTAGTTAAACATTAATATGACGCCAAGGCGCCATAACAAGTTATCGTAGTTAAACATTAATATGACGCCAAGGCGCCATAACAAGTTATCGTAGTTAAACATTAATATGACGCCAAGGCGCCTTAACAAGTTATCGTAGTTAAACATTAATATGACGCCAAGGCGCCATAACAAGTTATCGTAGTTAAACATTAATATGACGCCAAGGCGCCTTAACAAGTTATCGTAGTTAAACATTAATATGACGCCAAGGCGCCTTATCAAGTTATCGTAGTTAAACATTAATATGACGCCAAGGCGCCTTAACAAGTTATCGTAGTTAAACATTAATATGACGCCAAGGCGCCATAACAAGTTATCGTAGTTAAACATTAATATGACGCCAAGGCGCCTTAACAAGTTATCGTAGTTAAACATTAATATGACGCCAAGGCGCCATAACAAGTTATCGTAGTTAAACATTAATATGACGCCAAGGCGCCATAACAAGTTATCGTAGTTAAACATTAATATGACGCCAAGGCGCCATAACAAGTTATCGTAGTTAAACATTAATATGACGCCAAGGCGCCATAACAAGTTATCGTAGTTAAACATTAATATGACGCCAAGGCGCCATAACAAGTTATCGTAGTTAAACATTAATATGACGCCAAGGCGCCATAACAAGTTATCGTAGTTAAACATTAATATGACGCCAAGGCGCCTTAACAAGTTATCGTAGTTAAACATTAATATGACGCCAAGGCGCCATAACAAGTTATCGTAGTTAAACATTAATATGACGCCAAGGCGCCTTAACAAGTTATCGTAGTTAAACATTAATATGACGCCAAGGCGCCTTAACAAGTTATCGTATTTAAACATTAATATGACGCCAAGGCGCCTTAACAAGTTATCGTAGTTAAACATTAATATGACGCCAAGGCGCCTTAACAAGTTATCGTAGTTAAACATTAATATGACGCCAAGGCGCCTTAACAAGTTATCGTAGTTAAACATTAATATGACGCCAAGGCGCCATAACAAGTTATCGTAGTTAAACATTAATATGACGCCAAGGCGCCTTAACAAGTTATCGTAGTTAAACATTAATATGACGCCAAGGCGCCTTAACAAGTTATCGTAGTTAAACATTAATATGACGCCAAGGCGCCTTAACAAGTTATCGTAGTTAAACATTAATATGACGCCAAGGCGCCTTAACAAGTTATCGTAGTTAAACATTAATATGACGCCAAGGCGCCTTAACAAGTTATCGTAGTTAAACATTAATATGACGCCAAGGCGCCTTAACAAGTTATCGGAGTAAAACATTAATATGACGCCAAGGCGCCTTAACAAGTTATCGTAGTTAAACATTAATATGACGCCAAGGCGCCATAACAAGTTATCGTAGTTAAACATTAATATGACGCCAAGGCGCCTTAACAAGTTATCGTAGTTAAACATTAATATGACGCCAAGGCGCCTTAACAAGTTATCGTAGTTAAACATTAATATGACGCCAAGGCGCCTTAACAAGTTATCGTAGTTAAACATTAATATGACGCCAAGGCGCCATAACAAGTTATCGTAGTTAAACATTAATATGACGCCAAGGCGCCATAACAAGTTATCGTAGTTAAACATTAATATGACGCCAAGGCGCCTTAACAAGTTATCGTAGTTAAACATTAATATGACGCCAAGGCGCCTTAACAAGTTATCGTAGTTAAACATTAATATGACGCCAAGGCGCCTTAACAAGTTATCGTAGTTAAACATTAATATGACGCCAAGGCGCCATAACAAGTTATCGTAGTTAAACATTAATATGACGCCAAGGCGCCTTAACAAGTTATCGTAGTTAAACATTAATATGACGCCAAGGCGCCTTAACAAGTTATCGTAGTTAAACATTAATATGACGCCAAGGCGCCATAACAAGTTATCGTAGTTAAACATTAATATGACGCCAAGGCGCCTTAACAAGTTATCGTAGTTAAACATTAATATGACGCCAAGGCGCCTTAACAAGTTATCGTAGTTAAACATTAATATGACGCCAAGGCGCCTTAACAAGTTATCGTAGTTAAACATTAATATGACGCCAAGGCGCCATAACAAGTTATCGTAGTTAAACATTAATATGACGCCAAGGCGCCTTAACAAGTTATCGTAGTTAAACATTAATATGACGCCAAGGCGCCTTAACAAGTTATCGTAGTTAAACATTAATATGACGCCAAGGCGCCTTAACAATTTATCGTAGTTAAACATTAATATGACGCCAAGGCGCCTTAACAAGTTATCGTAGTTAAACATTAATATGACGCCAAGGCGCCTTAACAAGTTATCGTAGTTAAACATTAATATGACGCCAAGGCGCCATAACAAGTTATCGTAGTTAAACATTAATATGACGCCAAGGCGCCATAACAAGTTATCGTAGTTAAACATTAATATGACGCCAAGGCGCCTTAACAAGTTATCGTAGTTAAACATTAATATGACGCCAAGGCGCCTTAACAAGTTATCGTAGTTTTTTTTTTTTTTTTTTTTTTAATCATTTCACCCCGAGCAAGGCAGAAACGCCACTGATGTGCAGGGGGTTACATAAATGTAGAAAGATTAATTAGAAAAGAGTGAGGAGTACAAGCTAGTTAGAAAGGAACAATAGAAAACTGAGAAAGCAGGTGCAATGACAGGTACATGGGCGGAGAGAAAGGGAAGGTTATACAGGGGAGGGGAGAGAGCTAGAGGCCAGTGGTTAGTAGGTGAGTATTAACTTTGCTTTTAAATTTCTGGAGGTCGTAGCCGTCAGGAAAGCAAGAATACGGGAGTGAGTTCCACAGGCGGGAAGTGCGAGAGAGGAAGCTGCTGGAGTAGAATTGTCGTCTGCGTTTGGCTAACCTGACTGTGAATGGGTGGGACCCAGTTGCCAGTCTGGTTGAACGGGTAAACACCTGTTGAGGAGGCATCAGTGACTTAAGCTCATCCGAGCAGAAGCCATGAAGGTATTTATAGAAGAGACAGAGGGAGGCCACATTTCGACGATGGGAAAGTGGCTGCAGACGAGTCGCCAGATCAGAACCTATCACATTACAGACTCTCCTTTGGAGCTTGTCGAGAACACTGAGGAGAACGGCAGGGGCACCTGACCATAAATGGCAGCAGTACTCCATGCACGGACGGATGGTTGACTTGTATATATGCAGGATGGATTCAGGTGGAAAAAACATCCTGGATCGACATAGTGACCCAATCTTCTTAGCAGTAGATTTTGCTATGGATTCAATATAGTGCTTCCATTTGAGGTCTGAGGACAGGGTAAGTCCGAGGAGGCGTAGTGTATTACTCTCCGGGAGAATCATCTGGTCCATGCTTATGGGAGGCAGAAGAGGTTGCCTGTAATGGTTGACAGACAACAGCTTGGTCTTCGAGGAATTGAAGTTGACAAGCCACTTCTTGCCCCAGTTCACCACAGAGTGTAGATCCCGCTCAAGGTCAGCAGCGAGATTTTGTCTGTCCGCCACGACAGGTTTCTTACTGGAGCGGGAGTATATTGTAGTGTCATCTGCGTAGATGCCTACTTGGGACCTGATCTCATCTGGGAGGTCGTTGATGAAAATAAGGAAGAGCGTTGGGCCCAGGATAGAGCCTTGTGGGACACCAGCATTCGTGCTGTAGGACGAAGAGGCACGCCCATTCAGAACGACCTTCATTTTGCGGTTATTTAAGAAAGATTGGATTAGGTCAAGCAGGCGACCGGTAATACCATAACCGCGTAGTTTGCATAGGAGGCCAGGGTGCCAAACCCTGTCGAAAGCCTTGGAGATATCCAGAGCAACCGCGCGAGCCTCGTCAGACTCATCAAGGGCCTGTAGCATGTACTCCGTTACAGTAGTTAGCAGGTCGGCTGTGGACCTGTCAAATCGGAATCCATATTGCCTGTCGGAGAACAGTTTGTGGGCGGTGAGATGATGAACTATTTCAGCATTTATTATAGCCTCGAACACTTTCCCGAATATTGGTAGAAGACTGATCGGGCGATAGTTGGATGGGTCCGAGGGTTCACCACAGTTCTTAAAGACAGGAACGACTGAGGAGAATTTCCAGCATGCAGGAAAGCAGGAAGCAGAAAGGCAGTAGTTAAACAGTTTAGAGAGGACAGGGGAAAGTTCAGGGACACACCTCTTAAGGACTATCACCGGGATTCCATCGTCTCCACACGCCTTATGGGGGTCGAGTTTTGAAATTACTCTGGATACTATTGTCGGGGTAATATATACGTCATGCAGTTTGGCCTCAGTTCTAATAGGGAAGTCGGGTGGGTGCACTCCGGACGAGTCGAGTGTGGAGTTGGATGAGAATCTGCGGGCAAAGCACTCAGCTTTCTCAGCAGATGACGTGAGAACGTCAAATCCATGGATTAAGGGAGGTATTGAGGATTTCCTATTGTTGAGCACCCGTTTACAAATCCTCCAATAGTCCTTGGAGCCGAACTTGCGGTCAGCTATGTGCTGTCGCATTCTCTCCGCAAACAACTGTTTGGCGTCATTTAGGGTTCTCTTGCACTCACTGCGAGCGGATGTGAACAGGCGCCTATTGTGATCAGTTGGCTGTCTCTGGAATAGATGGAAGTAATGGTTCCTGTGGGCAATGGCGGCTGAGCAGGCCGGAGAGAACCACGGAGAGGAATGAGGTTTTAAGCAATACTTCCTGGTGGGTATGAAGGCATCAATGCCAGCTTTCACCCATGACGAGACCTCAGAGGCACAGTCATCAACTGATAGGTCAAACACTTTTCCCCAGGGGACGTCGCAGAGGAAATCGCGAAAGGCATCCCAGTCAGCTTTTTGGTAGAGGTAGGAGGTTCTATGAGTAGGGGGATCCTGGGGGGAGTGAGATTGGAAAGAAATACTGAGGGAGACTACAGCGTGGTCGGAGTTGCCGAGAGGGCAAAGCTGCGAGACTTGACAGGCGTCGGGCGCAGAGGTGAAACATATATCTAGCAGTGAGGAATGACCCGAGGGTGTGCTTGGGAAGCGAGTGGGGAAGTCCACCACTTGCGTAAGGGATTGGGAAATAGCAAAGTTCACGGCGTGAATGCCCGCCGAATCAGTAACAGCGTTTTCAAGCCACTCAGAGTGATGGGCATTGAGGTCTCCAAATACAAGTATGTGGGCAAATGGGTGATAGGAAATAGCCTTATCTATGTCGTCGGCAATGCTATCTAGTAGGGAGCAGTCAGGAGAGGAGGGAGAACGGTAAAGGAAGAATAGGTAGCTAACCGAACTGAGGAGAGACAAGCGGAGACATATGTATTGGTGGTCAGTAGATTCGAGTGAAGTCACCCTAGTTATGGGGAGGTGTTCGCTGACATAAACACCCAGCCCATGCATGTGGACAGTAGAATCCTTCCTTAAAAGGGGAAGATAACCAGGGATGAAGAGGTCAGAGGAGGGAATAGCTGAGTTGAGGTTAGTTTCGCAGAGCGCGAGGATGTCTGGGGACTTTTCATGCAGGAACGCTTCTACACTAGCAAAGTTAGTACGAATGCCTCGGATATTAGTGAAGGAGAGGTTAATGGGCTTAGGTGGTTTGGATTTAGCTGGTTTAGGGTCATTTCTGTTTTGTCTTGTCATGTTTTTTGTTTATAGAAAGGGACCTAGGGTAGAGGATACAGGCGGTCATTACCCACGATCTGTGCTGGGAGGGAGACTGGCTAGGGCTGCAACAAGGTGTGGCCTCGGGGTTGCCCACCGAAAGCGCTTGCAGGGACACCTATCCATGCGCGACATGGCACTACAAGAACCCCGATATTATACAACTGTTGATCAGAGCAGCCGCTCTTGACGCTACGCAAGAGTTAGGGCTCCTAACTACCAGTCGGAAGCAGCAACCAGGAAACTGCCAACCCGGTACCCTCACAGTGATGAGCCATTGCCACCAACCGGCCAGATCGCAGGAAACTCGCGGAAGCACCAGTACCAAGGTCTGAAGAGAGGAGTGAAAACCGGAAACCACATCCTAAACAGGAAACAAGGAACGAGCCTCTACTCCAGTTCAATAGACGTGGGAGGAGTATAGACCGGGCGATAGTGTGACCTATCTACTCCTATTGACCTATCTACTCCTATTTGACCTATCTACTCCTATTGACCTATCTACTCCTATTAATGACCTATCTACTCCTATTTGACCTATCTACTCCTATTAAACATTAATATGACGCCAAGGCGCCTTATCAAGTTATCGTAGTTAAACATTAATATGACGCCAAGGCGCCTTAACAAGTTATCGTAGTTAAACATTAATATGACGCCAAGGCGCCTTAACAAGTTATCGTAGTTAAACATTAATATGACGCCAAGGCGCCTTAACAAGTTATCGTAGTTAAACATTAATATGACGCCAAGGCGCCTTAACAAGTTATCGTAGTTAAACATTAATATGACGCCAAGGCGCCTTAACAAGTTATCGTAGTTAAACATTAATATGACGCCAAGGCGCCATAACAAGTTATCGTAGTTAAACATTAATATGACGCCAAGGCGCCTTAACAAGTTATCGTAGTTAAACATTAATATGACGCCAAGGCGCCTTAACAAGTTATCGTAGTTAAACATTAATATGACGCCAAGGCGCCTTAACAAGTTATCGTAGTTAAACATTAATATGACGCCAAGGCGCCATAACAAGTTATCGTAGTTAAACATTAATATGACGCCAAGGCGCCTTAACAAGTTATCGTAGTTAAACATTAATATGACGCCAAGGCGCCATAACAAGTTATCGTAGTTAAACATTAATATGACGCCAAGGCGCCATAACAAGTTATCGTAGTTAAACATTAATATGACGCCAAGGCGCCATAACAAGTTATCGTAGTTAAACATTAATATGACGCCAAGGCGCCATAACAAGTTATCGTAGTTAAACATTAATATGACGCCAAGGCGCCATAACAAGTTATCGTAGTTAAACATTAATATGACGCCAAGGCGCCATAACAAGTTATCGTAGTTAAACATTAATATGACGCCAAGGCGCCTTAACAAGTTATCGTAGTTAAACATTAATATGACGCCAAGGCGCCATAACAAGTTATCGTAGTTAAACATTAATATGACGCCAAGGCGCCTTAACAAGTTATCGTAGTTAAACATTAATATGACGCCAAGGCGCCTTAACAAGTTATCGTATTTAAACATTAATATGACGCCAAGGCGCCTTAACAAGTTATCGTAGTTAAACATTAATATGACGCCAAGGCGCCTTAACAAGTTATCGTAGTTAAACATTAATATGACGCCAAGGCGCCTTAACAAGTTATCGTAGTTAAACATTAATATGACGCCAAGGCGCCATAACAAGTTATCGTAGTTAAACATTAATATGACGCCAAGGCGCCTTAACAAGTTATCGTAGTTAAACATTAATATGACGCCAAGGCGCCTTAACAAGTTATCGTAGTTAAACATTAATATGACGCCAAGGCGCCTTAACAAGTTATCGTAGTGAAACATTAATATGACGCCAAGGCGCCTTAACAAGTTATCGTAGTTAAACATTAATATGACGCCAAGGCGCCTTAACAAGTTATCGTAGTTAAACATTAATATGACGCCAAGGCGCCTTAACAAGTTATCGTAGTTAAACATTAATATGACGCCAAGGCGCCTTAACAAGTTATCGTAGTTAAACATTAATATGACGCCAAGGCGCCTTAACAAGTTATCGTAGTTAAACATTAATATGACGCCAAGGCGCCATAACAAGTTATCGTAGTTAAACATTAATATGACGCCAAGGCGCCTTAACAAGTTATCGTAGTTAAACATTAATATGACGCCAAGGCGCCTTAACAAGTTATCGTAGTTAAACATTAATATGACGCCAAGGCGCCTTAACAATTTATCGTAGTTAAACATTAATATGACGCCAAGGCGCCTTAACAAGTTATCGTAGTTAAACATTAATATGACGCCAAGGCGCCTTAACAAGTTATCGTAGTTAAACATTAATATGACGCCAAGGCGCCATAACAAGTTATCGTAGTTAAACATTAATATGACGCCAAGGCGCCATAACAAGTTATCGTAGTTAAACATTAATATGACGCCAAGGCGCCTTAACAAGTTATCGTAGTTAAACATTAATATGACGCCAAGGCGCCTTAACAAGTTATCGTAGTTAAACATTAATATGACGCCAAGGCGCCTTATCAAGTTATCGTAGTTAAACATTAATATGACGCCAAGGCGCCTTAACAAGTTATCGTAGTTAAACATTAATATGACGCCAAGGCGCCTTAACAAGTTATCGTAGTTAATATGACGCCAAGGCGCCTTAACAAGTTATCGTAGTTAAACATTAATATGACGCCAAGGCGCCTTAACAAGTTATCGTAGTTAAACATTAATATGACGCCAAGGCGCTCAACAAGTTATCGTAGTTAAACATTAATATGACGCTGTCATGCCATAACAAGCATTTGTTAAACATTAATATGACGCCAAGGCGCCTTAACAAGTTATCGTAGTTAAACATTAATATGACGCCAAGGCGCCTTAACAAGTTATCGTAGTTAAACATTAATAGCGACGCCAAGGCGCCTTAACAAGTTATCGTAGTTAAACATTAATATGACGCCAAGGCGCCATAACAAGTTATCGTAGTTAAACATTAATATGACGCCAAGGCGCCTTAACAAGTTATCGTAGTTAAACATTAATATGACGCCAAGGCGCCATAACAAGTTATCGTAGTTAAACATTAATATGACGCCAAGGCGCCATAACAAGTTATCGTAGTTAAACATTAATATGACAAGGCGCCATAACAAGTTATCGTAGTTAAACATTAATATGACGCCAAGGCGCCATAACAAGTTATCGTAGTTAAACATTAATATGACGCTAAGGCGCTATAACAAGTTATCGTAGTTAAACATTAATATGACGCCAAGGCGCCATAACAAGTTATCGTAGTTAAACATTAATATGACGCCAAGGCGCCTTAACAAGTTATCGTAGTTAAACATTAATACGACGCTAAGGCGCCATAACAAGTTATCGTAGTTAAACATTAATATGACGCCAAGGCGCCTTAACAAGTTATCGTAGTTAAACATTAATATGACCGCCAAGGCGCTCTAACAAGTTATCGTATTTAAACATTAATATGACGCCAAGGCGCCTTAACAAGTTATCGTAGTTAAACATTAATATGACGCCAAGGCGCCTTAACAAGTTATCGTAGTTAAACATTAATATGACGCCAAGGCGCCTTAACAAGTTATCGTAGTTAAACATTAATATGACGCCAAGGCGCCATAACAAGTTATCGTAGTTAAACATTAATATGACGCCAAGGCGCCTTAACAAGTTATCGTAGTTAAACATTATCATGACGCCAAGGCGCCTTAACAAGTTATCGTAGTTAAACATTAATATGACGCCAAGGCGCCTTAACAAGTTATCGTAGTGAAACATTAATATGACGCCAAGGCGCCTTTAACAAGTTATCGTAGTTAAACATTAATATGACGCCAAGGCGCCTTAACAAGTTATCGTAGTTAAACATTAATATGACGCTATGCCTTAACAAGTTATCGTAGTTAAACATTAATATGACGCCAAAAGGCGCCTTAACAAGTTATCGTAGTTAAACATTAATATGACGCCAAGGCGCCTTAACAAGTTATCGTAGTTAAACATTAATATGACGCCAAGGCGCCTTAACAAGTTATCGTAGTTAAACATTAATATGACGCCAAGGCGCCATAACAAGTTATCGTAGTTAAACATTAATATGGCGCCAAGGCGCCTTAACAAGTTATCGTAGTTAAACATTAATATGACGCCAAGGCGCCTTAACAAGTTATCGTAGTTAAACATTAATATGACGCCAAGGCGCCTTAACAAGTTATCGTAGTTAAACACAATATGACGCCAAGGCGCCATAACAAGTTATCGTAGTTAAACATTAATATGACGCCAAGGCGCCATAACAAGTTATCGTAGTTAAACATTAATATGACGCCAAGGCGCCTTAACAAGTTATCGTAGTTAAACATTAATATGACGCCAAGGCGCCTTAACAAGTTATCGTAGTTAAACATTAATATGACGCCAAGGCGCTTAACAAGTTATCGTGGTTAAACATTAATATGACGCCAAGGCGCCATAACAAGTTATCGTAGTTAAACATTAATATGACGCCAAGGCGCCTTAACAAGTTATCGTAGTTAAACATTAATACACGCTACAGCCTTTGTGCATCAGTTATCGTAGTTAAACATTAAGACGCTGCTGCGCCATAACAAGTTATCGTAGTTAAACATTAATATGACGCCAAGGCGCCTTAACAAGGGTTATTATCGTAGTTAAACATTAATATGACGCTAAGGCGCCTTAACAAGTTATCGTAGTTAAACATTAATATGACGCCAAGGCGCCTTAACAAGTTATCGTAGTTAGCCATTAATATGACGCCAAAGCGCCATAACAAGTTATCGTAGTTAAACATTAATATGACGCCAAGGCGCCTTAACAAGTTATCGTAGTTAAACATTAATATGACGCCAAGGCGCCTTAACAAGTTATCGTAGTTAAACATTAATATGACGCCAAGGCGCCTTAACAAGTTATCGTAGTTAAACATTAATATGACGCCAAGGCGCCTTAACAAGTTATCGTAGTTAAACATTAATATGACGCCAAGGCGCCTTAACAAGTTATCGTAGTTAAACATTAATATGACGCCAAGGCGCCTTAACAAGTTATCGTAGTTAAACATTAATATGACGCCAAGGCGCCATAACAAGTTATCGTAGTTAAACATTAATATGACGCCAAGGCGCTCAATAAGTTATCGTAGTTAAACGTTAATATGACGCCAAGGCGCCTTAACAAGTTATCGTAGTTAAACGTTAATATGACGCCAAGGCGCCTTAACAAGTTATCGTAGTTAAACGTTAATATGACGCCAAGGCGCCTTAACATGTTATCGTAGTTAAACATTAATATGACGCCAAGGCGCCTTAACAAGTTATCGTAGTTAAACATTAATATGCATCGCCAAGGCGCCATAACAAGTTATCAGCAAACATTAATATGACGCCAAGGCGCCTTAACAAGTTATCGTAGTTAAACATTAATATGACGCCAAGGCGCCTTAACAAGTTATCGTAGTTAAACATTAATATGACGCCAAGGCGCCTTAACAAGTTATCGTAGTTAAACATTAATATGACGCCAAGGCGCCTTAACAAGTTATCGTAGTTAAACATTAATATGACGCCAAGGCGCCTTAATGGGTTATCGTAGTTAAACATTAATATGATGCCAAGGCGCCTTAACAAGTTATCGTAGTTAAACATTAATATGACGCCAAGGCGCCTTAACAAGTTATCGTAGTTAAACATTAATATGACATCGCCAAGGCGCCATAACAAGTTATCGTAGTTAAACATTAATATGACGCCAAGGCGCCTTAACAAGTTATCGTAGTTAAACATTAATATGACGCCAAGGCGCCTTAACAAGTTATCGTAGTTAAACATTAATATGACGCCAAGGCGCCTTAACAAGTTATCGTAGTTAAACATTAATATGACGCCAAGGCGCCATAACAAGTTATCGTAGTTAAACATTAATATGACGCCAAGGCGCCTTAACAAGTTATCGTAGTTAAATACACATGAGATGCCAAGGCGCCTTAACAAGTTATCGTAGTTAAACATTAATATGACGCCAAGGCGCCTTAACAAGTTATCGTAGTTAAACATTAATATGACGCCAAGGCGCCATAACAAGTTATCGTAGTTAAACATTAATATGACGCCAAGGCGCCTTAACAAGTTATCGTAGTTAAACATTAATTTGACGCCAAGGCGCCTTAACAAGTTATCGTAGTTAAACATTAGTGTTATTTAAGTACCTATAGACAGTAATAGATATGTCTCACTCTTTATATTGTGGTGATACCGAGCAAGCAAGGGACCGGATGTTTGCCCTCAGAGGTCCAGATATCAAATGACCAAAACTGGTCTTTGCGCATCTGGACTCAACGCAGAAGTTCTGGTCGTAAACCAAAACTAAATAAATATCACATTCCTTTTACGGACCCTTTTCGCAAGCCGAATTTTTTTTATCGTCCAATAGGAAGCCCAGAAATAAATCCGGGTGTGAATTCCCAAATTACTAGTTCGGAGCCCCGAAGACGAAATAAAAGGACGACACCAGAAAGCAATCGGGAGTTGAGAAAATACGAGCATAATTAACACGTCCCTTGACCACGTCAAGCGATCGTATTATGCTTGCCTCTCCTTTCTCTCTCATCTTCTTCTTCACTGTTCACTGAGTCACTTACCGGAAGAACTGAGCGGAGACTTCAAAGACACTGCTAACAAATGAACGCACACACATACATACGCACAAACTCTTTTCGGCAATTACTGCTATGAACATTTTAACGACCTTTGTACCAACGAAAAGATATTACTTTTAGCTAAAAGAAACCTTAACTGATATATATATATATATATATATATATATATATATATATATATATATATATTACAAAGGATTTTCGATTATTACTATGGATAATACATATTTCACCGCTTTGATGTTATTATCGCGGCTCGTCAGACACAAACGGTATAACAGTAGGTAATCAAAATATCATGTATTATGTATTATCCATAGTAATAATCGAAAATCCTTTATAAATTATATTACTCTGTTAAATAAATGAATTTAACATTGAGTTCTCTTGAGTTCGTCTCTTTTGGAATTTACCTGGATTACATAACAAGTGTACTAGGTTATATATATATATATATATATATATATATATATATATATATATAGTGTAACTAGACAGCAATTATTTTTCTAAACATATGCTGTTAAATATAACAGACAATGAATGTCTATTATGTTTAATCATGAGCCGTTCTAAACGTATTTTTGCTTTAATTTCAGTTGAAAATAAAGACAAAAATTCTCCAATATTTGGATAATTATTTAATGATTTTCTTCTAAGCTTTCGGCTCACATGAGCCATCTTCAGAGAGGTTGTTTAGACTGAAATATTATAACATCCACCATCACCGACGATTTTATTTTGTGTTGACATAAAACTCCGCTTGGCAACGGCAATAGTTACCAAAAATAATAAACGCAATTCTTAAATTTGCGATGCGGTTTTATGACGTCACACCGCGTGATAGCGCGAAATGACAACAAAACCATCTAGTCAAATGCAATGTAATATGTTATTTCCGCTTTTAAAATTGATTTTATTGAGTGTTGGTTGTTTAGATTTGATGTACATGGCCTCCAATATCTGCAGGTTCCTCTTACTGTGTGTATGAGTAAGGATCACTGTATTGTTGACCAAAATCTGTCTGATATTACCTACATGTTTATGTTTTTCAGAGAAATGTTGTTTAATAGTACTCTGATCAGAAAGATGACATGTAAGTCTACGGGACTAGTTGTAGACAGTTGTAAGTTTTAATTATCTAGTGACTAGACTATATCCTTATGGATTTCTTAGAAGAGCCGATAATAGTTTTTCTTTATTTTTATTTAAGCAGAGTCTTTATAATTCATCTAAGTTTGCCTAAGGTTAATAACCATAACCATAATTAGATGAATCATATTTTGACTAGATATAAGAATAGAAATTTAAAATTTAAAATTTCATAGAAAAA
Organism: Ascarosepion bandense; assembly: GCA_037127315.1. NCBI lineage: Eukaryota > Metazoa > Mollusca > Cephalopoda > Sepiida > Sepiidae > Ascarosepion > Ascarosepion bandense. The sequence continues at coordinate 4,104,260 of JBBBDQ010000926.1, read as the reverse complement.
ACGGTTTACAAACTATGATCTAATTTAAAAATTTAAAATTTAATAGAAAAAACATATTCCCTAAATCCAAAGTTAAGATTAAATATGCAAACTTACATTAATTATAAAGACTCTTTATGCCCAGTAGAAATTTTAATTATTTTCAAATATTATATTCAGTCAGTCAGTTAAGTGCCATACGTGATACACGTTTTGGGCGATCATGTTTCGAAAGAGACATGACTGACTGGGTAGAAGATTATCCCGCTATAGGTTGCCATTACTTTCTGCGGTAGACTGGTTGCCGACCAAAGCTATAGAACCCAATCTATCCTGCCATTTAGCACATAGCTGGAGTGAGAAGAGATGAAATATAATATATCATTATATAAATAAGTAGTAATTAATGGGGGATCAGTTTATTACTTCATAACAATAGAAACCAGATCCCCACTTTATGCCCAGTAGAAGTTTTATTTGTTTTCAACTATTATATTCAGTCACTCAGTTAAGTGCCATACGTGATACACGTTTTGGCCGATCATATCTCGAAAGAGACATGACTGACTGGGCAGAAGATTATCCCGCAGTAGGTTGCCATTACTTTCTGCGGTAGACTGGTCGCAAGCCAAGCCTATATAACCCAATCTGTCCTATTATTCAACCCATAACTGGGGAGAAGTGGCGGATTAATACCTTTCCCAAGATATTTGTGCATAAGTGAATCCAACGAATTCAAATGGAATTCGAACTCGGCTCCATGATTTGTCGTTCCGAGTCGATAGCCATCACTTTAATCAAATCAAAAGTAGATATACAATGGAAGAGAACAATACTCCAGACGAGGTTGAATCGATGGAGTTTTTTTTATAATACATTCGAGGAACCCATACCTCAGTATGTCCCTGAAATACAAACCCTAAAAAGGCGTAGTAAGACAAAAAGAAGGGTCACGGAAAGGATTGTCATCAACCCCAAAAGAGAAAATCCTCACTATATGCCCAGTAAATCTAAAAAGGAGAGTGTTAATACGTTGAATGATATAGAGAGTGTGGTGTGTTCTTCCTGTTTACATAAGACATTTTTGCTTTGATAAAGTCTGACGTATTAAAACCTCAATCGACATATTTAATTCTACTTTGCACACCCGTAAAATCGGATTCAAACGACTAAAAACATTTTGGAAAATCCCAGACCAAGCCAAATTTCACAAGTCAGTGTGAAAAGTAAAATTGCACATCCGCAGTATCGGATCCAAACGACTAAAACATTTTTGAAAGACCCAGACCAAAGCAAATTTCACAAGTAGATATACAATGGAAGAGAACAATACTCCAGACGAGGTTGAACCGATGGAGTTTTTTATGATACATTCCAGGAACCAATCCCTCAGAATGTTCCTGAAATAGAAACCCGAAAAAGGCGTGGTAAGAGAAAAATAAGGGTCACGGAAAGGATTGATATCAACCCCAAAAGAAAAGAAAATTCCTCTGTGCAAAGTAAATCTAAAAAGGAGAGTGTTATGTACGTACGTATGGACAGTAATGGGTATGTTCCAATTCTTATATAAGACGTCGGAATCTATTGAAAGGGTCGTGTGTTCTTACTGTTTATGGAAGGCATTTTTGTCAGACGGACTGAGACTACAGTTGACACATTTCAGTTCTACGTTTTGTTTGTAAATTTAATTCCTTTTCAGTTGAAGAAATTTTATGTTCTTTTACTTTATTTTTATCAAATAATTTTCTAATTTTATTTTGTAGTTTTTCATTTTTCTCCTCCGATTTTTGTGTTTGTTTGGTTGTTTGGTTTTTATGGCATATCAGACTCGGCGGGTCATTTATTGCCAACTAAATTTTATTTATTTATTGCTGGTGATATCTTTTTCTTTCAACAATTTATTGTTTCTAGTAATACTTTTCGAGTATCAAGATTCATTGGGATTTGTTTTTAAGGGCAGGGTCCCCAAGTTCAACCCTGTTATTTAACCCCTAACTGGAGGGAAGGGACGGATTAATACCTTTCCCAAGTGCTTAAGTGAATACAGGGTATTCAACCAGAATTCGAACTCGGCTCACCGATTTCACTTACCGAGCCGATATCCACTGCACCACAACGCACATCCATCACGAAACGCTTACAGCACCTGGTATTCCCAAGCGGTTACCCATCTAAGTGCTGACCAGGCTCAACGTTGCTTAACTTCGGTGACCGGTGTATTCAATGTGATATGGCCGTAAGCCCTTTTGTGTTTGTATTTTTCGTGTACTAAGTTGTTATATCAGTCTTTTTTGTTTGAATATTTATTTTATTGTATAACTCTCTCTTTCTCTCTCTCTCTCTCTCTCTATATATATATATATATATATATATATAAAACCTTTTTAGCGTCTTTTTTTTGTAACTTAATATCTTTTAGAGGATGTGCGTTTTTGTAACTTAATATCTTTTACAGGATGTGCGTTGTGGTACAGTGGATATCGGCTCAGAACGAGAAACCGGGGAGCCGAGTTCGAATTCTAGTTGAATCCGTTGCATTCACTTACGCGCAAATACCCTTGGTAAAGGTATTAATCCGTCTCTTCCTTCCAGTTATGGATTAAATAACAGGACAGATTGGGTTATATATCCTTGGGTGGCAACCAGTCTACCGCAGAAAGCAATGGCAACCTTCTGCCCAGTCAGTCATGTTTCTCTTGAGACATGATCGCCCAAGCGTGTTTCACTCATGGCACTTAACTGACTGAATATCTTTTAATAGCAAGACCGTTTTATTTTTCAGTCAACCAAAACTTAATTTCTTTTCACACGTGCATCTTTAATTCTATTTGCTTTCAGTATTCATCGTTTCTGTTTGTTTTGTGTTATTTTTAATTGTGTAACCTTTTTTATTAAAAAAAAAAGTACAGTGTAATTGCCGTCTTTTATTTTTTTTTAAATCCTTTTTCGTTACTGGTAAACCCAGTTTTTTATTGCTAAATTCTATTTTATTTAAATGTTTATGTCTCTACGTTAATTAGTTCTTTTTTTTCGTCACTTTTTCTTGTGTCGTAAAACTTACTGTTTTTATTTATTGTGTATTTAAACAAATTTTTTAATATTATTTTTCTCGCACTTTTGTCTAGTGTGCCTATATATATATAAAGTGGAACCTGTCGTATGCGACCACCCTCACTGTCATTAAAAAACTGGTCGTATACTGCAGGTAGTCTCTCACTAAAGGCTTATAGTCATGACCTAATTACGCCAGGAACGTATATTCCACTCATCAGAATGTAAATACAGTGGAACCTGTCGTATGCGACCACCCCTACTGCCATCAAAAACTGGTCGCATATATAACAGGTGGTCACTCACTAAATGCACATAGTCATGACCTATTTACGCCAGGAACATATATTCTACTCATCAGAATGTAAATACAGTGGAACATGTCATATGCGACCACCCAGGGCCATTAAAAAACTGATCGCATATAACGGGTGGTCGCTCACTAAAGGCGCATAGTCATGACCTATTTACGCCAGGAACCTATATTCCACTCATCCAAATGTACATATTAGAATTTTATCATGTAATCTCGTAATAAATGAGAACATAAGAAAATGGCCTAACTTTAAAGAAATTTATTCAGCATAATTCATTTTAAAATTAAAAAACGGTCAACAAGAAACGAAAATATTTATTCATAAAAATATTTATTAAGTGGACTTAAATGTCTGCGGCTTCAGCTGTTTTCTTAGAAGTGAGTGATAGCAAAAGAGAATCTGCGATAATACATGGAAAAAAAAACAAAACATACAAAAAACTGACAGCGATGATGGGTGGGGGGTAGAGAAACAAAGAGATAGACATATATATATACCCAGATAGAAATAGAGTAGATAGATACACAAAAAAATAAAGGAACAAGAAATGACATACAATAACAAATCATGAGGAAGTGTTCCTGGCTTAGACACATTAAAATGAAATAGATTACTCAGTTAGTTTTTCCTAATTTTAGAGTTAACAGTGTACAACCAAAATTGATTTTTTTAAGGGGTCGCTTGATCAGTGATTTTCACTTGTTGATGTTAGTCGCTGGTCGCGTTCTGGAGGTGCTCGGTCACTAAGGGTCAATTAACATTAGTAAACCGTCCGTGCATAGAAAAACGAGGTGATCGCTGACAAAGAGTGTCGCATACAGCAGGTTCCACATTATATATATATATAGGTATCTGCATTCATTCTTCCAAAAAAACGGCATAGCATGATGTTTAAAGGACTCAAACTTAATAAAAACGAATATTTATCATCAAAATGCTTATGCTCTTAAGAGGAAATATCAAAATTTGTTGTCAATAGTTTAAAATATTTAAAATCCTTTCTAACACGTTCGAAATTTTGCTTAAAATCATTTTTTTCATCACGATTCACTCTGTTTACGTAAGGTTACTATAATGTCAAACGTAATATTGCGAAAGTCTTTTGTGTGTGTGTGTGTGTGTGTGTGTGTGTGTGTGTGTGTGTGTGTGTGTTAAAGACACATGAATTTGGAAATTCTTACAAAAATCAACTAATTGCCTGATTTTAATGAAACTTTCAGGATCTATTCACAAATGAAGTTATTTATGCAATTATTATTTTTTTTAGAAAATTTTGGCATGAAACTTCTAGAAAGTCATTATGTATCCCAACATTTTTTTAGTAAAATGCAGAAGTCACTGAAAAATATATATATAATATTTTCTCTTCTGTTCAATGTGTCCAAATAGTGGATATATTGGTGAATCTGGAAATAGCTTTAGATTCCATTTCAATAATCATAAACTAAGCATACGCCAAAACAACACGTATTCACCCATAGCAGAACACTTCAATAAACCAGGACACACATTAGAAAACTGAAAATGTTTACTAATAGATTCTGATTTTAGTTTTACATACTCACGCAGAAAGAAAGAAAAATACTGGATTTTAAAATTGAATACATACAGGCTAGGGTTTAATAGGAACTTAGGTGTTTTGAATCTTTATAAATATTTCAATAGTTAAACATTTTTATATACTCTTAAAAAACTTACTTTAAAACAAAATTTATAAGTATTATTAAAGATAGGTTTACGTTTACACATATTAAAAAAATCTATCGCTTTCTGCGTCACGTGATGTAAACAATCTTTCTACGAACGCTCCTCTCGAAAACGTTTCTAATTTAAAAATTTAAAATCATTTGTTTCTGATGAAAGGCCGAGGACGGTCTGAAATATCAAATATAATAATAGAAATAAATAAATAAATACTGTAAAAACATACATTTTTAAACTTACAACTTTTTAGTAGTTTTTCCTATACATATTAAGACAGTATACGTGGATCATCACTATGTTATATATATATATATATATATATATAAGCGTTTCACCCCGAGCAAGGCATGTCACTGCCACTACTGCGCAGGGGGCTACATAGTGTAGAGAAAGGATGGTTAAATATAGGAAATATCAGAGGGTGGGTGATAGGCGGGTAAGGATACCGAGAATGAGGGTTGGGTAGATGAGAGTGTTCTGAGAATAATTGGGAGTTAGAGTGATAGGAGGTGTCTATTGACCCTACATTTAAACACCTGGAGATTGTAGCTGTCGAGAAAGCAGACTTGTGGAAGGGAGTTCCACAGGCGGGAAGCGCGTGAAAAGAAGCTGTTGGAGTAGAATTTATGGTTACATCTTATCTGTTTAACTGTAAAATGGTGGGACCTAGTTGCTAATCTAGTATCTCGTGTAAATTCGTGCTTAGGCGGCACCAGTGATCTAAGTTCATCGGAGCAGAAGCCATGAAAGTATTTTTAGAAGAGCCACGGGGAAGCCACATCACGCCGGTGAGAGAGTGGTTGCAGCCGGTCTGCCAAGTCAGTACGAACCACGTTACAGATTCTCCTTTGTATTTTGTCAAGAAGCCCAAGGAGAGCAGCAGGGGCACCCGACCAGATATGGCAGCAGTATTCAATACATGGGCGGATGGTAGATTTGTATATGTGCAGGATACATTCAGGTGGGAAAAACTTCCGGGCCCTGCACAGAGAGCCGACTTTCATAGCGGCAGATTTGGCAATGGATTCGATATAGTCATTCCATTTGAGGTCCGCCGAAAGTGTAAGGCCAAGGAGGCGTAGTGTTTTACTCTCTGGGAGGCAAGCCTGTCCCATGCTAATGGGAGGTAGATGCGATTGTCTATGGTGGTTAGTTGATAACAGCTTCGTTTTAGAAGAATTGAAATTTACTAGCCATTTCCTACCCCAGGCCACTACGAATGGAGGTCCTTTTCAAGCTCGACAGCGAGGTTCGCTTTGTCGCCCACACCTGGTTTTTGATCGAGGCGAGAGTAGATTGCGGTGTCATCCGCGTACATGCCTACTTGGGATCTAATGGCATCGGGGAGATCATTAATGTACATCAGAAAGAGCGTGGGACCTAGGATAGAACCTTGAGAGACGCCCACGTTCGTATGGTAGTTTCGGGGGGCATGCCCATTTAATACTACCTTCAATGTGCGGTTCGAGAGGAATCAAACGACCGCACCTCCCTCCCATTAGCATGGAACAGGCATGCCTCCCAGACAGTAAAACACTACGCCTGCTTGGCCTGATACTCTCAGCGGACCTCGACGTCGAATCCACTGCTAAATCCGCTGCTATGAAAGTTGGCTCTCTGTGCAGGGCCCGGAAATTCTTTCCGCCTGAATCTATCCTGCACTTATACAGATCTACCATCCGCGCGTGTTTTGAATACTGTTGCCACATCTGGTCGGGTGCCACTGCTATACTCCTCGGGCTTCTTGACAAAATACAGCAAAGAATCTGTAACGTGATTGATACCGACTTAGCTGACCGCCTGCAGTCACTCTCTCACCGGCGTGATGTGGCTTCCCTGTGTCTCTTCTATAAATACTTTCATGGCTTCTGCTCTGATGAACTTAAATCACTGGTGCCCCCTAGGTGGGAGTTTGCACGAGATACTAGATTGGCAACTAGGTCCCACCATTTTACAATGAAACCATTGAAATGTAACCGCAATTTCTACTCCAACGGCTTCTTTTCTCGCACTTCCCGCCTGTGGAATTCCCTTCAGCATGCTTGCTTCCCTGAAGGCTATAACCTCCAGGAGTTTAAATGTAAGGTTAATAGATTCCTCCTAACACACTAACCCTCCCATTCTCTCCAACTCTCCCCCTATGTACATCCTAACACGTCTATCGCCCTGTGTAACCCCCTGCGCTATAGTGGCAGTGGAATGCCTTGCTTGGAGTGACATGATTAAATTAAAAATGACTGAATTAGGTCAAACAGGTGTCCAGTTATCCCGTAGCTCCGCAGTTTGCATCAGACCCCACAACAACAACGAACCAAATATAAACAGAGGATGATTCCAACTCTTACACTTTCCTCCTGATGATATGTTGGTATCCCAACATTGAAACAAACATATGATTGTAGAGAAGAGGACATATATAGAAAAAATTATGTACATGTTCTAAAACATAATTTATAATATATATATATATATTGTGTGTGTGTAATTTGGCAGCATTTTTTCAATAATACAGGTTTCGTTGAATGATATAGACAAGTTTTGTCTATTTTGTGTAGGATCCTTTCGTATAATCTGATGTGCTTGATAGTGCTATCGTTAAAAGACGACAAGAAATTGCAGTAGTTGTTGATTTTTTTAGCTGGTCTCAGCTTTCGGCTTATATAAGCCATTATCAAAGAATGAACATTTAAGATATAGTGAACATAGAACATTTAAGTTATTAACAAAGTGGAATTAAACAAAGAAAATTAAACCAAAGAGACAAGTCCATTTTTAACGAAAACTATATATATATATATATATATATATATATATATATATATATATATATATAGTAAAACCTCATTTATTTTTTTAGTTCACTTCCGTGTTCAATTTCAACAAGGTTTGCATATCATACCTTTAAAATTTAAAGTTTTTTTTTCAATTTCGTTTCCTCATATTTTTAAAAAATGAATGGATATTCCTCCAGTACCTCATGATAACTAAGGTTTAATAAAAATTTAGCCCATTCAGTTTAGCGTTCAATTTATTTTTGCTTATTGGAAATAGTAATTTTAATGATCATTTTGCTTATTGGAAGTAGTAATTTTAATGATAAATTTGCTTATTGGAAATAGTAATTTTAATGATAATTTTGCTTATTTGAAATAGTAATTTTAATGATAATTGTACTTATTGGAAATAGTCATTTTAATGATAATTTTGCTTATTGGAAATAGTAATTTTAATGATAATTTTGCTTCGTGGAAATAGCAAAAAATAGCAAAAAATTTAGACTTGTATATTTCAAAGAAATTATATTGATTTGAATTTAATTTTTTTAAAAATTTAAGTGATATCTGCCAGCCTTTTTGCAATAAAAATTTTATTGAAGGGAAATGTATGATCCACATGACTAAACTGAATGTTAATAGTAAAGTTTGTCAATTATTGCTTAGTATTAACATTGAATTAAACAAATAGAGAAAGGATGTGCGTTGTGGTGCAGTGGATATCGACTCGGAAGGACAAATCGGTTTGCCGAGTTCGAATTCCAGTTGAATTCCTTGTGTTCACTGACGCTCAAATACCCTTGAGAAAGTTATTAATCCGTGTCTTCCCTCCAGTTGTGGGTTAAATAACAGGACAGATTAGGTTCTATAGCCTTGGTGGGGGGCAAGCAGTCTACCGCGGAATGTAATGGCATAATCTTCAGCCCCGTCAGTCATGTCTCGAAATAGACATGATCGTCTGAAAGAGTGTGTCACGTATTGCATTTAACTGATTAACAGTGAAAACTTTTCCAAAATTGTCCTACCTTTATATGAAACTAGTAATGGTGTGTTTGGTTAGAAGATTGAAAAAATGCCGTGATCTTTGAAAATTAAAATTAAAAGAAATTTCATTCATTTGTGGATAAATCCTGAAAGTTTTATTAAAATCAACATTTTTTTTAAAGTTTACAACTGAAGTCAGTACAGCAATGTAGCAAGAGGGTAACCAACTTTGTGTTCATATTTTAAAGAAATTTCTAACTTCTAATTCAAGTCGAAGTATATCAGACTGAGCCACAACGATGAAAGCTACGAATGGTTTTCCTCCAGTTTCATTCAGTAGCCTTCATAAACTGTTTAGAGAAAAGCAGAAAAGAAGCAGTTTCGTACAATTTAAAGAGATGCAAGCAAGTTGCCCATTCTGTTGTTGCTAATTCTACTGCCTGCTTCTTTGCCACTCCAGTTGCCTCTGCAACCTCACCTGATGTGACTGCTATCATATGTGCTGTCAGTTGAACCCTGTACTCTGTAAATTCAACACTATTTTCTCCAAATTCGAGCCTGTCTGCTGCATTTTCTACCCTGTCTGCTTTAAATTCAATCCAGCGTTCATCTCCCACTATTTTATTTTTTCGAAATCAAATATAATTTCACTGAAAAAACAGTTGGCGTAAAGAAATTAAACAACAAAAATTGTAAAAACAATTAGAAAAACCACAAAAGAAGCAGAAGCCAAATATTTCTAATCGCCCGGTTCCCACTCCACCCACTAACAGGTGAAGAGGCTCATCCCTTGTTCTCTGTTTAGGATGTGGTTTCCGGCTTTCTCTTTTCCAATCTTTTCACTCTTACGTAGCCCCCTGCGCATCAGTGGTGTTACCGCCTTGCTCGGGGTGATATGATTAAAAAAGAAATATTAACTAAAATTAGTTATCATGAGGTACTGGAGGAATATCCGTTAATTTTTAAAAAATATGAGGAAACGAAATTGAAAAAAAAACTTTAAATTTTAAATGTATGATATACAAACCTTGTTGAAATTGAACACGGAAGTGAACTAAAAAAATAAATGAGGTTTTACTATATATATATAGGTTTCGTTAAAAATGGACTTGTCTCTTTGGTTTAATTTTCTTTGTTTAATTCCACTTTGTTAATAACTTAAATGTTCTATGTTCACTATATATTAAATGTTCATTCTTTGATAATGGCTTATATAAGCCGAAAGCTGAGACCAGCTAAAAAAATCAACAACTACTGAAATTTCTTGTCGTCTTTTAACGATAGCACTATCAAGCACATCAGATTATACGAAAGGATCCTACACAAAATAGACAAAACTTGTCTATATTATTCAACGAAACCTGTATTATTGAAAAAATGCTGCCAAAACATTAGTTAGTGCATTATGTCACTATTTTTAAATGGCGCTTCCGCTTCTCGGATTAGGGAACCAATGCAATCTATAACCAAAGCATTGTCCTTGCAACAATGCCTTAAGACACGCAGCTCTACTACAGTTCGTAAAATGGTAAGAAAGCTTGGTTTCCTGTCGGGTATGAAGACATTTGCTGCAGTACAAAGTGCAGAAAACTGTACTTTAGTCTTTGACTCAACAATGTAAGATGGACTCCATGTCAACTGTGTGCTGTTGACTACACCAAAACCTCTCACCTTCTGTCGTTGGAACGTCTTCAGGAGGGACTGCTGAAGACTACAAGGAGCATATTCCTGACTGCATTAATAAATTGGTTAAAGTAGTCTCGCTATCTACTAGAACAATTGCTGATGACAGTTTATAACACATTATGTCCAAAATGAAATCCTAGTTTACAGACCATGCTCTTGTTTATCACGCAACAGTTGATTCATTAAAAAAGAGTGGAAGATGGACATTAAAGAATTATATTGTAATTTGCATCCATTGGAAGCAGTCACAGTGAAGACGGGGAATGTCCTGAGGGATTATGGGAACTGAAACATGGGAATCACAAATATGAGCGAGTGCCTAGCACGGCAAATTATTGCGGCCATGAAGTATAGTGATAAATTTAGGCTTGTCAACACAATGAAGCAATTTTTTTCGAATTTCAGTCGAATTCGTTGCATTCAATTACGCGCAAATACTCTTGGGAAAGGTATTAATCCGTCGCTTCCCTTCAGTTATGGGTTAAATAACAGGACAGATTGGGTTCTTTAGCCTTGGATGGCAACCAGTCTACCGCAGAAAGTAATGGCAACATACTACGGGATAATCTTTTGCCCAGTCAGTCATGTCTCTTTCGAAACATGATCGCCGTATGGCATTTAACTGACTGATAGTGATAAATTTAGGCTTGTCAACACAATGAAGTTATTGTTTTTTTTTTACCAACAAAGGCTTCCATTGTTCTTGACGCCAATTACTTTCCCATGTTTGAAATATGCAAAAATTTCATCTTGGGACGTTTTGTCTCTGATGAAGCTGTCTCAAGTGTGCAGCTTCTATGTTAAAAAGAAAACTCTCTTGTGGAGATGCAAGTGCTGGGAATCATGGGAAAACTGCTATCGGTGTCTTGGATGATTACCTTCTACACCGATATCAACACCCCAAAAGACCCTGTTGACACAATAAACATTATCAAGGGAGTCAATGAAAATATGAAGAGACTGTCTGAGACTCCCAAGTATATCCTTCATACTGACAAGGAATTCTTTGGAAGTCCATTACCAAACTGGAACAGTCCTTACTCATTCTCCAAATTTTTATTTCAAAAGATGATAGCTGAATGCTTAAAAGAAAGTGTAAAAGTTCTAAACAGGCAGTATGAACACTCATTCAACATGGCAGAGTCTTCCTGCAAGTCATTTGTAACGGCTTACGGCCATATCACGTTGAATACACCGGTTCTCGCTCGATCACCAAAGTTAAACAACGTTGAGCCTGGTCAGTAATTAGATGGGTGGCCGCTTGGGAATACCAGGTGCTGTAAGCGTTTGGTAAAGGATGTGCGTTGTGGCGCAGTGGATATCGGCTCGGAAAGAGAAATCGGTGAGCCGAGTTCGAATTCCAGTTGAATACTCTGCATTCACTTAAGCGCTGGTACCCTTGGGAAAGGTATTAATCGTCCCTTCCCTCCAGCTATAGGTTAAATAACAAGGGTAGAACTTGGGGACTCTGCTCTTAAAGAACAAATCCCAATGAATCTTGATACTCGAAAAGAAAAAAGTATTAATAAACTTGTATAAAAACAACAATAAATTGTTGAAAGAAAAAGGTATTGCCAGCAATAAATAAATAAATAAAAATAAAAAAATAAAATTTAGTTGGCAATAAATCCCACCGAGGTTGATATGCTATAAAACAAAACAACCAACCAAAATCATTGGTAACATCAGTGAGGCAGCTCATCATTGCAGTTGAAAGCATCATCGGGGAATTTTGTGAACGAAAAAAAAAAAAAAAGGTTTGCTCCTAATGCTTATGTATCCAGTATAAGTGTCGCGGACCCGGTTAAAGGTCCAGCAAGAATAAGGCAAAAACAACCAATTAGGAAAATACGAATATATATTAAATAGGGAAAGAATAGAATACTTGAAACTTGGTTTAGTAGGACTGATAGTACGAGTTAGTGTGGAATACTATGATTCGATCCTCGGCCTTAGAAATGGGACTCGTAATGGTCGTTAAGGGAGCAGGGTTCGTATATCGACTCTCGGTTGATTTCGGGCCGCTCTGAGGGCGCTATCCTTAGGCTACTACCTCTCACCTCTTGTGAGGGAAGGTTATAAGTAATGGTTGGAAATGTTCATTTAGTCTGTCGATAATGTTGCCATGACAATTCTAAACTTATTTATAAATGCAACTTTGTCTCTGTGTGTGTATGTGTCAGTGTGTGTGTGTCCCCGTTACCTATAGATTCCGAAACGGCTGAATCGATTTTCTTGAAAATTTACAGTTTTTCTATTAGCGTCTGTGAGTGTTCTTAGCTAGGTTTTGTGTCGAGGTACCCCCGATAAATATCGAAAATCGATAATCGAAAAAATCGCGTTATAGAAGGAGTGGTCCGATTTTAATCAAATTTGATACACTCATAGACAAAGACATAAGAAACGACATTCAGAAGTTTCAAGGTTACAGTTCTTACAATAGTGCAGAACATCGATAATATATATATATATAAAATGCAAGATGTTTGTGTGTGTGTCTATTTATCTGCCTGTATGTCTGTATTTTTTCAGCTCTTTTATTTTAGTTTTTGCTTCGCGTTTGGCTCTAAGTAGGTATAATTGTAGTTCTTAGTCTCAGCCATGATACAATTTACTCAGAGGACTTATTTAGCCTTCAAGATTCAGTTTGCGACGAAAAAAACTTATTTGATATCGATAGCAGGAAATCAAAATTTGACTTACATCCATTCATTTTTCTTTCAGTCTACGGTTTCGCTTTAACTAGAAACAACAGTGACACTACCGCAGGCCGGACGGCTGTCCTCAGGCCAGATCCTGGTCGAAACGGCACCAGATGTGACGCCTCAGTCTGGCTGGCCGTCTGTCTAATATGACGCTCGTTCTCGCTGACGGTCGTGACAATCCCAGTTGTAACACTGCCACCCGGTCGTACGGTTGGTTTGGTCGCTGTCGCTGGTCGGGACGATCCCGTCCGATGATGTCGCCACAAAAGCTGGGTTACAGGACGTCTTTCGCAACAACGGGCCACTGTCCCACGTTGTGATTAGATCCCAGAGGTCTCGTCTTGCAATCTTAATAGTCGTCCCTTTTAGCCAGTCCGGACACTGGTGTACAATTGTAGTTTGAAAAAAATATTACGGCACCAGAAAAAAAAAAATTCATAAAGTAAATGAACGAAGTCGGAGAAGCCTGGAGAGCTACGAAGAATGTCTTTATATATATATATATATATATATATATATATATATATATATATATATAAACAACGTCTTTCTTTTCCCAGGAATACAGTTGTTGAAAATGATATACAATCGTCTGATATACAGTTGTTTGAAATGCTGATTGTAACGGAGAGAGAAAGTTTTGCAAAAGCACTAGAGCTTCCAATCGTTAAATGAATTATTTTGTCTAAGTTTCGTGAGCGTTGAAATGTACTTCTAAAACAGCAAAGTTCTTTCGGGTCCTTGACGGAATCTGACGGAATGTGTCGAATCGGGGGCGGCCGCTGGCGGAAAATGTGACGGTGGGGCTCTCTTCCCGAAATCTGAACAAACCGCTTCCCAACTGAACTTTTCGTGTCGAGCATCTATTTTTATAATCAATTTCGATCCTCTCTGGGGATCCGACCGGTTCACAGTCTTCGGCCAATGAAAATCGGTCTCCGCCCCTTTGATTTGCGGGTGTCTTAGCTCGACCAATGACATCATGCCAACTCACATCGAACCGTATTCCAGCTCGGGTCACTTCAGACTGTTGGGTTAAACAGCGGCCTTGGCCCTCGGGTGACCATATCAAATCACTCTGAAACTTGTTTTGTCTACGCGTTTTCAGATTAGCGAAATCAACATTTCAAATCTAAGGGAATTTATATGAACATGAAAAGATTCGAAATTCATACAATCATGAAAGACGAGAAATGATTATTTTCCCAAAATAATCAAACTCTATGCTCCCGTGTTTTTAGAAGCACTTAATGGTACTAAAATTATTTTTTTTTCCTAAGCTCATATCGCGTGACGCAATAAAACATTAATAATATCACCAATATCAATTTCTCTCTCCGTTGTTTTAAACCAACCAAAGGAAAGTATCCCCGCGGGAGAAGGGAAAGCATCACCGTCGGAGATTGTGTCATATCAACTATTGCTTTTTAGTCTTTCGTGCCAACGTCCAAAGAGTATGAGCTCCAGGACCATGGATTAGTTTTAAAGCTTTCATGACACCCGAGCAACGCCGGGCTATACTGCTAGTAAGTGATAAAAGCCAAGCGGAATAACGTCAGGAAATTCATCGATGATCTGCATGTTGGGCATTTCAGAAATTGCTTGCAACTGGGACTCATGTACAGCGGACACAAGACTGAGCCATAGAAGAGGTTGCATGAAGAAGTTTAACAAGAAATCAGTAGAAGGATCTGTTGACCATGCTTGGACGATCATGTCTCGAAAGAGACATGACTGACTGGGCAGAAGATTATCCTGCAGTAGGTTGCCATTGCTTTTTGCGGTAGACTGGTTGCCGACCAAGGCTATAGAAACCAATCTGTCCTGTTATTTAACCCATAACTGGAAGGAATAGACGGATTAATACCTTTCCCAAGGGTATTTGCGCGTAAGTGAATGCAATGAATTCAACTGGAATTCAAACTCGTCATTAAAAACCAAAAATAGACTGATTTACAAAAAAAAAATTTTGTGGCGTAAATTTCTCAAATCCTAACCGTTATTTATTTTTTTATTTTTTTATTTTTCTTTTTAATTTTATTTTTATTCATTTTTTGGAATATGGACTATTGCTGAGGATACGTGAGATCTCTCTTAGTTTATTCACCATTTTTGAATTTTGAAAATTTATTTTAATTTAATATATATATATATATATAAATTTAAAAAAAAGGATGAATTCAAGGATGTTGAATGACCATTTCGAAATGAAAATCCCCACGGGGGATAAGACATCACCTCAGCAACAGAAAAATCCTTTTTTTTTCTCCAGTTTCTGAAAGGATTTTTCTGTTGCTGAGGTGATGTGTTATCCCCCGTGGGGATTTTCATTTCGAAATGGTCATTCAACATCCTTGAATTAATCCTATTTTAATTTATATTTGCTCTGTAATATTTTATTACCTGGAGCTCTCTTCCTGTATCATTTTTTAATATTAAAATAAATTTTTTTAATATTAATTGGGATCGGGTTTTTGGAATTTATCTTCCTGCTTTTTTCGCTTGGATTAAAGTATCTGAATTAATATATATATATATATATATATATATATAATGGAAATTAACGAAGATTAACGAAACTTGGATATAAACAACCGACAATTTGAAATGATTAGTTTGAACATTATTTTGATCGATACTCGTATTAAGTAGACATTCGGTTTATAACCAAATTATAATATTTTGATTATAAACAAAATATCTACTTAAATATGAGTATCGATCAAAAATAATGTTTAAACAAATCATTTCATTACGCTTTCACACCCTGATTGAGCATTCTGGAAGAATGTTAGACTTTGAAAAACAGTAGCTACTCTGGCATCTACGCATCGTTCATTTAGTAATGTATTAAAACATTCTCAGCTGTCGGGCGTGTATAATGATAAATACACGCTAAAAAGTATGCACTCTTCGACCGAGCGCCCGTAGCTCAGAAGTAGAAGCGCCGACTAACGCAAATTCGGTCGGGTTTCAATCCTGGGTAAAAAGCAATCGGCTTATATATATATATATATATATATATATATATATATATATATGTTGAGGGCATTGGATTATAATTAAATAAAATAATATTTTAAACAATTATGTATTTAATAAAATGTAAAGTATTATAATGATTTTATAAATATATTTTTATCATATCATAAATATCATGATATACAGTTATTGTTGAAAAATATGAACAATAGATATTTAAAATTTAAATAAATAAAAATAACCTTTCGTAAATTACTCGTTTACTTATGCCTTTTGATTTCATTAGCTCAGTTTATTATATTTTAAATTTAATTCAAAAGTTATTTTTATTTTTCACAAAGCATCTTCAAAGTAATGTTATAAAGCAAAAATTACTAAAATTCAGTAAAATTTTACATAATTATTGAAAAAATGGTACATTTCTAATTTTACTACGTAGTTAAACACTAAAAATAAAAAGTCTATTTAGGGTATATAAATTTCTGACAATTCTGATCATCCATACTTAGCTTTTTGACGAGTCTCACTGACACAAATCTGTCAACACCTCAGATAACAGCGCTGCCGTGATTAAAAACGTTTTTATACTATATTCAAGCAATAAGCAAGTAATGTTTCTTTTAAATGAAATTAACATAACTTCAAATTTGACAATTTTTATAAAATAACTTGTCACAAAAGTATATTTTATTTTTGCAAGATTTTGAAATATATTTTATTTTTGCAAGATTTTTAAAACCAAGAATTAACTTTTGTTTACAAATGTGTCGATTGCTTAAAAATGGCCTAAATTTGAAAGTTTTAAAAAAATTTAAAAATTTAGATTCCAATCAATATTATTTCTTTTTGAAATGCACCAGAGTATTTTGCTTACTGGAAATAGTAAATTTAATCATTAAACTTTCAATTAAAAGTAAAATAAAAGTTTCAAAAAGAACATTTTTATTTTTTTAATTTCAATTTAAAATTTAGGTATCTAAAATGAGTAGAGGTAACTATATATATTAGTCATCCACACATTAGCCTGTTTCGCTGTATTACAGCTCATCAGTGTGGCTAGACGCATCCACTTGCTTCAAACCGGGATGTGAAACTCGAACGAGTTTGTTTCAGTCGGAGTCGTTATCTCCTAAGCCATAGGCGCATGGGAGTTGTGAACGGAAATTTTAACGCGTTCTATATAAACAATGTATGCACACAATATATATATATATATTAAATTAAAATAAATTTTCAAAATTCAAAAATGTTTAATGAACATTTCAACATGAAATCCTTAGAGATCTCACGCCTCCTCAGCAACAGTCCGTCTATATTCAAAATGAGAATAAAAATAAGATTAAAAAGAGAAATAAAAAAATAAAAAATGAAAAATAAATAACAGTTAAGATTTGAGAAATATACGTCACAAAAAATATACGTCACAAAAAATATACGTCACAAAAAATATACGTCACAAAAAATGTTTTAAAAATCAGTCTATTTTTGGTTTTTACTTTTTGATAGAGTTAAGTGAAGAGGTGGATCAGTTTGGCAAAATTCATTTTTAATATTAATTAAGATCAAGTTCTTGGAATTTACCTTCCTACCTTTCCATTTCGGATTAAAGTAATTTAAAAATGAATATATATATATATATATATATAGTGTATTGAAGCAGCAGACAATTATCTAAATATATCTTGTTAAATATAACAGACAATGAAGGTCTATTATGTTTAATCATGAGCCGTTCTAAGCATTGTATTTTGGCTTGAATTTCAGGTTATAATAAAGACAAAAATTCTCTAACATTTGGGTAATTTTTTATTAAGCTGGTTCTAAGCTTTCGACACACATGAGCCATCTTCAGAGAGGTTACAGGGACGTTAACATAAAGACATCAACCATCAAAGATGATATTTTTGTGTTGTCATAAATCATTACTATGATAACAGTTACCGAATAGCAGACACAGGTTGTTAATTAGTAATGGCCTAAAGAGTTGTGAGTTCAATTGGTACGCTTTATCGTCGAGAAAGCCGATACTGAACCACGCTGATCAATTTAGATCAATCGAGCTGTTGGGAGAGCACTCAGATTGAACGGAAAAAGTTCAGATTGACGAATTGAAGAGATTTCTGGTAGCCCATGTCAGAAAGAAATACAAAAGAATGTGTACTCAAAAGCCAGCCTTTGAGATTTGAAAAAGAAATCACTCGACCGGCGGTCGAGAGCAAGGGAAAAATTTACTCGCCCCACAATCATTTTATTTGACAGACTTCAATTTCTTAATAGTCGCCTTACGTAAGCATAGCGTGAATCGAGGACGGCAAACAAAGAATTAAATTTTAATTAAAATGTCGAACGTGTTAGAAAAGATTTTAAAAAAATTTAAAATAACAACATTTGATCTTTGCTCTTAATAACAGCATAAACATTTTGATGATAAAACTTTGTTTTTATTAAATTTGAGCCCTTTTAACATCATGATATGCTGTTTTTCTTTTTTTTTTTTTTGGCAATTGAGTGTAGGTACTTAAATTCGTAGTTTCTTTCTTCTGTTTGACTACAATCTCCATCTCATAGATGATCAAAAAATAACAAATCTGATTTTCTCAACGATTTTCTATAAAAAATTACTTGCATAATTTGTTTTTCGATGCATTGTTGAAATGTTCATTGGATTTTGTAAAGAACCCCTAGGTGGATAGCAAGAGCATCCGACCAGATATGGCAGCAGTATTCAATACACGAGCGGATGGTAGATTTATATATGTGCAGGATGGTTTATTGATTTACAATTAAATGCAAATAATCCCTATGTTTAGTCGTCTTCTCATAACTGTTACTTTTGGCAAGATGCGCAAGATATGATACATTATACAGCATTGATTTCAGACACGTTCCAATTACTGCTTTATAGAAATAAAGAAAACAATGATGGAACTACCGTCCCAAACCGATTAATATTGATATGAAAAAACTCTTTTTTAGTTACGTAATTTAGTAAACAGAAAGGAAACTACAAGACCTCCTACAGAAGGTTGCAGATGAACGTAACAAGAAAGGACTAGAAATAAACTGCACGAAAACCGAATGCATGGTCATCAGTAAAAGGGGCAGCCTAAAATGCCAAATACAGGTCGGGGATACCAGAATCAAGCAGGTACAAAAGTTTAAATACCTGGGAAGCATTATAACAGAAGACGGAAAGTGCGACACAGGGATCCGAAGGTGAATTGGCATGGCAAAGGAAACATTCCAGAAGTTGAGTAAGGTATTAAGAAACAGGACAATTTCGCTAGAACCAAGGAAGAGAGTACTGGATTGCTACGTGATGTCCGTCCTTCAATATGGCAGTGAATGCTGGACAATACCACCAAAGATAAAGGAAAAACCTGGAGCAAATGAAATGTGGTTCTACAGAAGGATCCTGTGAATATAATGGATCGAGCATGTGAGCAATGATGAGGTGTTGGAAATGATGGAAGCAAAAATGAAATTAATACTGAGCATCAGGAATAGACAACTAACGATCCTGGGACACGCAATGAGGAAGGAGGGCTTGAAGAATCTGATACTAACAGACCAGATAGAGGGGAAAAGAGACCGGGGAAAGCAACGGATAACATATTTGAAGGACCTAATCAGGTGGATGACGGAACGAGGATTGCATGGTGTAACAGGAGAAGGCGTGCTCAGAGCCACCATGGATAGGGAAACGTGGAAGGCCATGACCGCCTACGTCCTGAAAGGACAAGGCACATAGAAGAAGAATTAATAAACTCTTCAGAAACCGGAAGCCAAAATTGAAAATAGATACTAAAATTATCAAAAATGGAACGAACATACTAACATAACTAGTTATTAAAATCATATGACATTGAATACAGAAAAGGCTCCAAAAGTGCACCATTCTGGACGGTGGCGTAGTGGATATGGTAGTTGGCTATACATGTGTTGCAATCTCTACTGATCATGGGTTCAATCTTTGAATCTGTTAGTAATGCACCAACAAAAAACAATAACTTATTTTACATGATATTACAACAATCCACAAATAAAATGTTATGTTTTTAACATGACAAAATAAAACGATAATGGAAAAATGACACACCCGCCGAGTATTGGAAATAACTAGGAAATGTATTATAGTAGAAACATGGGTACAGCAAACAGTTGTGGATGCTGAATAAGGATGTGGTTATAGATAGCCTGGCAAAGTTCTGCACGCCATGTTTGCTGGCTTCTCCCGGAAGTCCCTTCTTGTTGTCTCCCAGCATGCACCTATTAACTAGGGAACGGACTCCCTTGAATGGTCCAGGGGAGATAACGTTTGAACCCTTTTTATTGTTGTCCTAATACTATGTCAGCCAATAAATCAACACCTGATTATGACCAGGCAGTACTTGTTTGAAACATTAGGTCAATAATTACATTTATATCAACCAAGACGAGATCAATAGTTCGAAATAATACCATGATATTGAAAATTACTCATTTCAGTAACAAACACTAAAAATATTTGTATCGGTTTATTATACATCGAACATTTAAAAGATCTGATAAGTTTTGGTGTTGGTCGTTAGTTTCATTATTTGAAGTTGTGAATCCCAGGAATGTGAATCACACAAAATAAAGGAACAACAAACAGAATTTGAGATAGAAAAATAAGTATATTAGAAATTAGAAATTATTAGAAATAAGAATACAAACTTGAACGAGGGTTAGTGATCAAGAAATACGGGTTTAGTAAGGAGGATATATACAATGTCTCTGAAGTTAAGCCGTAGGAAGCTGATGGGTGCTGTGTAATACTAATCTCACTGAATGAA
Organism: Ascarosepion bandense; assembly: GCA_037127315.1. Lineage (NCBI taxonomy): Eukaryota > Metazoa > Mollusca > Cephalopoda > Sepiida > Sepiidae > Ascarosepion > Ascarosepion bandense. Next base: position 4,083,261 of record JBBBDQ010000926.1, on the reverse strand, counting down.
GCTCACAGCTACTATGAAATACTGACGCTGTATTTTCTGTGAAACCTCAGTATTTCTCGATATCTGTCGAACTACCGGATCTTTATCTGTATCTGTTGTAGCAAGAGTAAATGCATACTCAAGTCAAGTCCATTATCCTGGAAAAAGAGGAGACCCCACAACAGAATTCTTCTTCTTCTTCTTCTTCTATGTGCCCTGTCCCTTCAGGACGTAGGCGATCATGGTTCTCCACGTCTCCCTATCCCTGGTGGCTCTTAGTATGTTTTCTCTTGTTACACTTCGTAACTCCGTCCCGTCATCCACCTGATTAGGCCCTTCAAATATGTTATCCGCTGCCTTCCCATGTGTCTTTTTCCCTCTGTCTGGCCTGTTAGTATCAGGTTTTCCAAGCCCTCCTTCCTCATTGCATGTCCAAGGAACTTCAGTAGTCTCTTCCTGATGCTCACTATTAATTTCTTTTTAGTTGCCATTCTTTCCAACACCTCATCGTTGATTGCATGCTCAGTCCACGATATCCTCAGCATCCTTCTGTAGAACCACATATCAGCTGCTTCGAGTTTTGTCCTCATTTTCGATGATATTGTCCAACATTCACTGCCGGATTGAAGAACTGACATCACATAGAAATCTAGCGCTCTTATTATTTTTTTTAAAAACGAATTCTTAGTCTTGTTCTCTCACTTTGTTGTTGAAATAGCTGATAAATTTTTCCCTAGGTGAAATAGACACATTCACCATTTGTATAAAATTCTTCAACTTTTATTGGCCAACTAAAAGCATAAAAGAAACGCCATTTTAAAACAGCAAAGATCTTTATTGTGAAAGCAGGTACCGCCAAAAGAAACGATACCTAAGGTTGAAAATACATTTTAAAATGAAAAATCATTCTTGAAATTTTTGTTTTAGTTTTTAATTACAAGTAAATCGGTTAGATTTAATACTTCCAATAAACGAAATACTTTGGTGAATTCAAACCGAATTTAATTTGATTGGAATTATTTTTTAATCGCTAAATTCAGCAATATCAACAAATCTGTCAAAAAATATAATTGTCTTTATTGAACCTTGTTAAAAATATTTTTTTTAAAAAACTTTATTTAGGGAACATTTAAAGTTTAATTTAAATTAAAACAAATATTACTAACAGTTAGTTTAAAATATTACAACAGTAAAACATTTTTACACGAAAGTGTATGTTTTCATGAGGTGTTGAAAAAGGTATCTACAACTTAATGTTTCTCATTTTTAAGTAAAGAGCCTCTAACTGTAAAAATTACTTGACGAATCAAACATGAACAACTTTTGTATATCATTATTCAACTTGCCGGTAATTTTTAAAATTTAGGAAAATATTCTAAGTAATCGAATAAAGTTTTTATTTACGAAGACATACAGTTGAGGAAGATTTAGAAAATTAACAATAATTTTTAATTTACGATAGTTTTTACTTAACAATATAACTTAACCGATACAATTTTTTCAGGATTAAAACCTTATAAAATATTGTAATCAGAAAAAGATTTCTTAAGACATAACTGTCCATTATTTGTAACTTATTCGTAAAGCAATTAAAAGCTTTTCTAATTAAATAATGTCTTAATTTTATTTCATTTTACGTTTCAGAGCAGGCTTACGGCCTATCACGTTGAATCCACCGGTTCTCGCTCGATCACCGAAGATAAGCAATGTTGAGCCTGGCCAATACTTAGATGAGTGACCGCTTGGGCATACCAGGTGCTGTAAGCGTTTAGTAACGGATGTGCGTTGTGGTGTAGTGGATGTCGGCTCGGAAAGAGGAATCAGTGAGCCGAGTTCGAATTCCAGTTGAATACCCAGCCTTCACTTAAGCATTCGTACCTTTGGGAAAGGTATTAATCCGTCCCTTCCATCCAGTTATGGGTTAAATAACAAGGGTAGGACTTGGGGACCCTGCCCTTAAAAACAAATCCCAATGAATCTTGATACACGAAAAGAAAAATGTATTACTAGACACAAAAACTTATATAAACAACAATAAAATTGTTGAAAGAAAAAAATGGTATTACCAGAAATAAAGTTTAGTTGGCAATAAATGACCCGCCGAGGGTGATATGCCACAACAACAACAACAACGTTTCAGAGCAAATTATCTGTAACACGGAATCCTGTTTGATAAAAAAGATTTGCTGATTTAAATTCACTAAGGACTTGTCCTTATAACTAATGTAAATATCAAGCTTTGCATAAAGGAATTTTCTTAAAATTGATAAGATTAAATAACTAGGCTAACAGATATTTAAAAAAAATACATCTACCAAGATATTTAAAAATAAAAAAGAACTTTTTAAAAAATTATTTAATTCATTTAAACAAAAGGTTCTGAAAGTTTGATTTTTGCAAGAATTTTCCAAATTAGTGTGTTTTTCACCACAAAAAGACGCTAAAACTGTCTATACTAATTTATGGTCACACGCTGAAGCGAGAAAAACACAATTTTACCTAAAAATATTAAAGGTTCTAAAAAGAATGAAATAATATAATTTTGTAATAAAAAAAAAATCAAAAAATCCTTTGATGTTTCTGCCTAATGATAAAGATTTTGAGAAAATTTTGTTTTTTATTAAGTTTGGAATATTTTTTCATCATGTATGCTCGTTTTTTTAGCGAATTTTTGGAGGTACCTGTATAAAAGTTTGTCATCTTTGTGACCTCATTATTATTTATGCAGTAAGTAACAAAAAGACACATGGCGCAAAATATGGTAACAGATTATAAACAAAAAATGAATACAAATTTTGGTTAAAATTTGTTTATTCACTTTAAAACAAGTTATCGTTCTATCTATAATTCGTTTGTAGAACTGAAAAACAAAGCAATGTAAATTGAAGATTTTTGAAAAGTTTATGTTGTTACGGAAACAATTAGGCAAAAATTAACGATCTCAGACAAATGAGAGTATACCTTAGGTCTACTATTTTGTTTCCCTTTGAAAATGGGGAAATATTTTTTAGAATGATTCATTCGAAATGCCCAGATGTGGACATTTTTCGCTAGATTTTCTATTCAACAAAAATGCATGAATAATAATCGGTACATTCAGATGATTTCGAGTTGAAACATAACGAAATTAATTATTCTAACCTTTTCTACATGGATGCACACATATTGTATCGGCTTACGGACATATCACGTTGAATACACCGGTTCTCGCTCTATCACCGAATTAAGCAACGTCGAGCCTGGTCAGTACTTAGATGGGTGACCGTTTGGGGATGCCAGGTGCTATAAGCGTTTAGAGACTGATGTACGTTGTGGTACAGAGGATATCGGTCGGAAAGGGAAATCGGTGTTCCTTTTGTATTCAGGATACGATTATCTTGTGGTGATACCAAGCAAAGCGAGGGACTGGATGTTTGCCCTCTGCGGACCAGAAAGCAAATGACCAAAACTGGTCTTTGCGCACCCGGCTCCACGCATATGTTCTGGCAGAAAACCAAAAATTAATAAATATCGAATTCCTGTTCGCGAGACTACGAGATTTTTATTTATCATCCAATGGGAAGCCCAGAATTTAATACAGGTGTGAATTCCCAAATGACTTGTTGGGACCCACAAAGACGAAGTAAAAAGCCAACGCAGAAAAGCATCGCCAATTGAGAAAGTACGAGCGTAATTAGCACGTCCCTTGACCTCGTCAAACGATCGACTACGCTCGCCTCCTTTCCCTCTCATCATCTTCTTCGCTGTCCCTGAGTTACTCACAGACCCACGCATCAAAGACATTCCTAACTGACAAACGCTCACACATACATACGCGCAAGCTCTCTTTTCAGCATTTATTGCTATGAACATTTTAACGTCCGTTGGACCAATTCTAAAGACATTATTTTATTTGTAAAAGAACCTTAATTGATATCTGTATATATAAATGTTGTTTCTATATTCAATTTGATTTTCTTGTTTTATAACCCCTTTTATAACTTATAGTGGGCTATCTACTAACGAGGCCAAATTCAGTTAATCTATTTCAACACACAACTACGTTTCAATAGAACGGATAACCCACTATAATCCGCAATGCAAAACTCAATTTGATTTTCTTGTTTTATAACCCCTTTTATAACTTATAGTGGGCTATCTACTAACGAGGCCAAATTCAGTTAATCTATTTCAACATACAACTACGTTTCAATAAAACGGATAACCCACTATAATCCGCAATGCAAAACCCAATTTGATTTTCTTGTTTTATAACCCCTTTTATAACTTATAGTGGGCTATCTACTAACGAGGCCAAATTCAGTTAATCTGATTTCAACACACAACTACTCTTCATGGATAACCCATTATAATCTCTTCGAATTTGAAAACTATCTACTTTTTTTTTTTTTTAAGTGGTTCTGGTTTGCTCCTGCGTCATCTGTTTGTGAAATTGAATCCCTGTCTGATCTTATTATTACTATAGATTTCATTATTACATTTAAACGAAGTCAATGGATGCGATTTGAATATTATTACGTCTTCCATTAGGATTCCTTTCCTCCGTCTCCATCTCATCCTTCATCTTCTATCTTCCCGTCGTTTGTTCATAAAACTGATGCCGATAATGATGATAATCCTAAACGCTACGTGGAAATAGATTCAATATCAAATAACTTCTTTGATCTTTGCTTGGTTTTCCGGCGTAAAATTTTGGAGGTTTGGTGTGGGCGGAACGAACGCGAAATTCAGTGAAATATTTTAATGCAACTAAAATGTTTACATTTTTTTTTCTTTCATTTCAAAATAAAAATCTATAATAAATAATAAAGTCAAAAAAGTGAGCGTGTTGTTGTGTTGGCAGGGTGTGGCGAGGTGTCGGGAAAGATCAAAGGAATGGATCGGACGCCCGTCGGTCGTCTGTTTATTGGTATATTTCTCCATTCTGATCTGGGCATGCGCAGTGTGACTCCAGTCTTGCAGATGAGTCGCAGTGTCAAGTCACTGGGTTGAGCCTGATTCAGAGGAGGGCAATGGAGGGCCGCTCAGGGTCAAAGGGAGTCGGTTATTTTGGAGAAAAAGAGACTTGGGAGGGCGAATGAGTACGATCTGGGGGTTCGGTAGTGGGTGGTGAGGGAATTAAATTGCAGACGCGAAAGAATATAATACAGAGACGGTAAAAGAAAACTGAAAAAAGAAAGAAAGGATGAATGAATGAAAGAACGAACGAACGAATGAATGAATGAATGAATGAATGAACGAACGAATGAATGAATGAATGAATACACCCAACAAACAAAAAGTAAAGGAAAAATGATGAAAGAAAGCAGGAACGAATGAACGACAAAAAGAGGTAGAAAAAAAAAAGGTTAAACAAAATATTTTCGCTACCGACAAAGACTAACAGAAAGAATAGATGTTGTTTTTATTATAAAAAGGTCTGAAAAGTTAAAAGTTAATATTGTAGTTGGGATGAGTTCATTTCAACACACAGACACACACTCACACGCATATGCACGCACACATACGTTTGAAGAGGAAAAGAGAGTTGCACTGTTTTTCCCACATCACAGATATAAGTATGATTAACAAAAGATGGAAATTAACGCGTACACACACGCACATATATATATATATATATATATATATATATATATATATATATATATATATATCTTGATTGATTGATTGTTTAATACTTAGTTTTTGGTCAATATAGGGTTAGACTAGTGCACATTTATATTAAAAAGTGTTGAACACAATTATATTGAACAATTTTTTAAAAATATTTTCCATTTTTAAACGAGTTATTACGCGACCTTGGTTTCTACCATCAGTGGTGTCTTCAGGCGATTTTTAATAACTGATTTTACCGTTTACCTTTATTCTTTTTAAGAACGGTGGGATGTGCGTTGTGGTACAGTGGATATCGACTCGGAACGAGAAACTGGGGAGCTGAGTTCGAATTCCAGTTGAATCTATTGTATTCACTTACGCGCAAATACCCTTGGGAAAGGTATTAATCTTCCAGTTATGGGTTAAATAGCAGGACAGATTGGGTTCTATAGACTTGGTCGGCAACCAGTCTACCTCAGAAAGCAATGGCAACCTACTGCGGGATAATCTTCTGCCCAGTCAGTCATGTCTCTTTCGAGACATGATCGCCCAAACGTGTATCACGTATGGCACTGACTTGTAATGGTATTTTTATTTGAACGCTCACGTGGCAGGTAATTTCTGATCGCGCAATTTTTAAATTAAAACAAATTATGATGTTTTCATCCATTGTTGTATGAACCTAAGAGATATTTCTTAGTGTGGATGCATTAATTATAATTTCCGTTCTTTCATTTAACAGTTCGTTTTTGTTTGGGAATAGCATAATTTCTAACTTTTCTTCTTGGCACAGTCTACATATTTGTCCACCGTTGTAAGGCTTGGCTGTTTTTATAATGCCCCACGTTATGTTTGGGTCTTTTCCATATTTTGATTTTAACGGTAAAATCAGTTATTAAAAATCGCCTGAAGACACCAATCATGGTAGAAACCAAGGTCGCGTAATAACTCGTTTAAAAATGGAACATATATATATATATAGTGCGCGATAAAAATAAAAAAGATGTTGATTTAGTTTGGTCAGATTTTAAAATCTGGGTCGAGTATGGAAATTTGTAGCACCCTGAGTACACACACACACACACACACACACATGCATACATGTGCGTGTAAGTGTATGTGAGTGTGTGTGTGTGTGCGTGCTAAGTTAGAACCAAAAAGATGTTCATACTTGCAAACACGCGTGCACACACACACACACACACACACACACACACACTCACTCACACACAGAGTAAAAAAAAACACGTAAACACAGACACACACACGCATATATATATATATATATATATATATATATATATATATATATCGATTCAAAACATGTTTAAATGAAACATTACTGCCAAAATCTACATTAATAAGAATAGTAATACACATTTGTAAACATGCGCACATCGAAAGTTTTGTAAGTGTACAGAGGATTGTTTAAATGACTCCATTCCATTCCGTTCCAAAATGTCGGGTTTTGTATCAGCTGAACTATGTTTTATCGATTCAAAAAGAGAATTCAAAGAAAATGCGAGATAGAAGAAAAAAAGGATTTATTGATTTAAAGGAACAGAGAACATTTGAGAAAAAGAGAAAGAGATGCATTAAATGAGAGGACAGAACAAGAGAGGAAGAGACAGACACGTTTAAGAAATGACATATGAAAAAAAAAAAGCCACTGACAAGGAGGTACAAAAAATAGATTTGTAGGAATTGATATATATATATATATAATTTTCACAACAATGATCTAACATTTCCTGATGATGAGATAAACATTTCGAAACAGAAATTTCCGTGTCGCAATGTAAACTATATTAATTTTTAAAAAAAGAACAAATTTATATATATATTTCTTTTAGGTTCCCACGTACTGTCTATGATTGTCTATTTCTTCCTTTCTTTCTTTCTTTATATATATATATATATATATATATATATATATAAAGAAAGAAAGAAAGAAAGAAAGAAAGAAAGAAATAGACGATAATAGACAGTAAGTAGGGACCTAAAAGAAATACAAGAAAAAAGACAGTGAAACAGACAAGCACAATGAAAGAATAAAGAGAGAGAGAGAGAGAGAGAGAGAGAGAGAGAGAGAGAGAGAGAGAGAGAGAAAGAAATACATTAAAATGGAGATATATTCGTAAAAAGAGATCAAATTTTAGGATTAGAAAAAGAGGAAAATGATATGCTGAATTTTTTCTTTTCTTTGTTTCTTTTTTTTAATTTTTTTTTTTTTTCCTGGCTTCATATCCCAAAACGGAAACACCGTGCCGATAAATCTACTTTGATCTTTGATCACAGCTACGGGTAAAAAGAAAAAAGACAAAAAAAAAAAAAAAAAAAAAAAAAAAAAGCAAAAAAAAAAAACTCCAAAAAATACAAATCAACAAGCTGAAGCTTTGATCTGGAGTTTTTAAAAAAACTTTTCCCATTTATAATCAACGCATCTTTTTGTCGCGTTTTCTTTCCGAGTTCCCGTTTTACACTAATTTTTTTTTTCTTTTCGCATTCCCTCTCTGCATAACGACCACTGGAGCCCCCCCCCCCACTTCCTAGAATAAAACCCTTTTTTTTTTTTATCTGCGGAGACGACAGACGCGGGAAGGAACAGAAAGGTTTCCTCTTTTCTTCTTGCGTTCTGTTCTGCATTTGTTGACAACAACTTTTGAGCGCAATAAAGAAAGTCAAAAAAACAAAAAAAAAAAACAAAAAAAAAAGAGAGACAGGCGTGCAAACACGCCGGTGCAAAACTGAGAAGTTGTCGGCGTTGCATTTTCTACTATTCATTGTGGAGGGGGGTGTAGGGTGCGGTCTCTGTGAACTCATAGAAATTGTGTGAAGAGGGGCCCCGTGCACGCTGTGTGCTGACATCATAGAGTGGGAACGGGTGGGAAGGTACGAGCAAGCCTTACCTGAGGCGTGATCGATGCACATTTAGTGCAAAATTTGAATTCATCGAGATGTCGAGTTGTACACAACACAGAGATGTATGTATTAAAGATCTGTCTGACAAATATATATATATATATATATATATTGCTATAAATGTTAATGTCTCATGAGTGTACGTGTTTCACTTGCTATCCTTGATTTTTTCATTTTATTTTCTTAAAGGGTGAAATTAATAACAACTGGCCTAAATTAAAAAGCCCTAATAAGAACTATTCTTAATTTCAGTCTTTAGGAAAAAAAAAACAATTTAGGAAAATAACTGAAACACGTTTATCCGCTAAGAATAACGTTTATTGTAATAAGGAATAATGCAAGTTGTAAAATTTTTTTCAATATATATATATATATATATATATATATATATATAGATACCTCCACCCATTTTTTATGCCTAAATTTAAATTGATTTTTTTAAAAAAAAAAAAGAAGTTTGTTTTACCTTTCATTTTAGCTTTTGTTGAAAGCCAAGAGAATACATTTGCTAATTCCAGTAAGTAAAATACGTTGCTATACTTCAAACCGAAATTATATTGATTGGAATCTAAATGTTTTTATTATTTAAAAAAATTTCAATTTTTCTGACATTTTTCATTGATCGACACATTTTGCAAACAGTAGCCAATTCTCGGTTTTAAAACATCTTGCAAATATAAAACATACCTCGCTGAATCATTATTTTATTAAAATTATCAGATTTAATCTGACCTTAATCTGATTTGAAACAAGTATTATTTGTATTCTTTTTTAAATGTACGACAAAAATGTTTCTTAATCACCGTAGTTCTCTTATCAGCGTCATCCTAGGTGACAAATGATTTAATGACAAACGGAAGAAGTCAAAAACGTCAAAAAAAAAAGAAAAGTATGACGATCAAACATGACACAATTCTATGTCACCGTACGTTTACTTGTACGTTTTTATTCTTGGTTTTTAACTACATAGTAAAATTAAAAATTTCACATAATATTTTCAGGAATTATATTATATTTTATAGAAGTTTAGTTAGTTTACCTTTATAACCATCCGTTTGAATATGTTTTCTGAATAAATAAAAATTGAAATAATTAAATTAAAACTTTTTAAAAAATAATTTTACAATTGCATACAAAAGAATGAAATTGAAATAACCGAGCTAACTCAAATTATGAAATGGTATCCTAAGTAGGAATTTAACAGATTAAAAAAATTATAATTTCAATGGTCAGTATTTCAATGGTCAAATAAAATACAGGTAATCAGCATGCACACAAAAAATCTATTAATTATTTTAAAAATCGATGGGGATGATTATTTGTATAAAGCTTTGCAATTTTCGATTAGTAAATATAGTCTTCATGCATTAATTTAACACTCAGCATTAATTTAACACTAGCGTTAATAATGAAGCAGAAAATTTAAAAAGATTTTTGAAACTTTATAAATTATTATAATAAAAAATAATATAAAAGAAAACATTTCTCGTAACAATTCATTATTCATTGAAGGAATTTTTTATTTTCAGACTATAATATCCTTAACATATATTGTTTATAAAACCAATTAAAAACTCTCAATAATAATTCACATAGTTTTATCAGATTTTCTAAAAATGAGACAAATTAGAAAACAAATGTCAGTTGATTAGCATTCCCCAATGACTACTTAATTCCCTACTCCCAACCTACCATAATGTTATCCCCCATACCTCTCTTTCCTTCTTTCTCTCTTACTCTCTCTCTCTCTCTCTCTCTCTCTCTCACACACACACACACTGAGTTTTTACTAAGTTAGTTGGACTTAATATTGGAGTAGATAGACTGAACTATCGCCCGGTTCACACTCCACCCACGTCTATTGAACAGGTGTAGAGGCTCATCCCTTGTTCCCTGCTTAGGATTTGGTTTCCGGTTTTCTCTTTTCCAATCTTTTCACTTTCTTTTTTTGCTTTTTTTTCTCAATTGGAGTAGATAGACTAAACTATCGCCCGGTTCACACTCCACCCACGTCTATTGAACAGGTGTAGAGGCTCATCCCTTGTTCCCTGCTTAGGATTTGGTTTCCGGTTTTCTCTTTTCCAATCTTTTTACTTTCTTTTTTTGCTTTTTTTTTTTCAATTGGAGTAGAATGACTGAACTATCGCCCGGTTCACACTCCACCCACGTCTATTGAACAGGTGTAGAGGCTCATCCCTTGTTCGCTGTTTAGGACGTGGTTTCCGGCTTTCTCTTTTCTAATCTATTCACTTTTACGTAGCCCCCTGCACACCAGTGGCCTTACCGCCTTGCTTGGGGTGATGTGATTAAAAAAAAAAAATTAATTAATATTAGGTTTATGGGGAAACGATCGCGAATTTCTTGCTATTTCCGGAAATTAATTGGTGGTGGTGGTGGAGGGGGGGGCAACGTATGTAAAAAAAAATTTTTATCAAGATTTTCTAAAAATAATTATTTCAAAAATGGTTTCAGTCATTTATGTAAAGTTCTCAAATTCTCATAAACATCCGACCATGATTTGATTTTTGCAAGATTAATGTGTTTTTCACCGGCAAAAAGTGACTTGCTGAATATTACGTTTGCCGTCATAAACCCTTGTAAAAATTACGCCAGTCACAGACGAAAGAAAAACAAGGATTTCTACCAAAATTTCGAACGTGTTAGAATGAATTAGGAAATTTTAAAAAAATAATTAAAAAATACTTTGATCTATACTGTTAATAATAATAACATAATCATTTTGCGGATAAAATTTAGTTTTTATTTAGTTTAGGACCTTTTTTCTTTATACTATGCTGATTTTTTAGCGATTTATTGGAGGTACTTATATCTTACTACTTATTGGAGGTACTTATATCTTACTACTTATTGGACGTACTTATATCTTACTACTTATTGGAGGTACTTATATTTTACTACTTATTGGAGGTACTTATATCTTACTACTTATTGGACGTACTTATATCTTACTAATTATTGGACGTACTTATATCTTACTACTTATTGGAGGTACTTATATCTTACTACTTATTGGAGGTACTTATATCTTACTACTTATTGGAGGTACTTATATCTTACTAGTATTAAGAACTAATGGAATAACAATCTAAAATTCGTAGTATTTATACACTTTTTAACAGTGCTCGATACGTAGGAGAACAATGTTTGTAGTCATATTTTTCTTATTGGAATTTATAATAAAACATTTTTTTCGCTACACGAAAACTGTTCGCTTTCGTTATTTTCTCTGGTATCTCATGAGGCGATATACAGTTGAAAAACTCAGGAAATTATATATATATATATATATATATATATATATATATATATATATTACCGTTTTTGTTTTTTCTGTACACACACACACACACACACGCGCGCGAGCACAAACACACACACACACAGACACAGACACACACGCACACATATATATATTGAAAAACAGTTGCTAGCCTGACATGTACGCATCGCTCATTCACTAATGAATTAGAGCACTCTGCCTATGGCGCGTGTATAATGATAATATACATGCTAAAAAGTCTGCCTTCTGCTACCGTGCGCCCATGTCCCACAGGTAGAATCGCCGACTGACGCCACTTCGGTCGGGTTTCAATCCTGGGTTAGAAGCAATCGGAGTGTAACCGTACTGATGAGCTGTGATACAGCAAAACAGATCTGTCTGTGTATAACTATATATATATATATATATATATATATATATATATATATATATATATATATTACGCTCTCACACCCTGACTGAGCACTCTGGAAGAATGGTACACTTTGAAAAACAGTAGCTACTCTGGCATGTACGCATCGCTCATTCAGTAAAATGAATTCGATCACGTTGGCTATTGGGCGCATATAATGATAATATACACGCTAAAAAGTCTGCCTTCTTTTACCGAACGCCCATAGCCCAGAGGTAGAATCGCCGACTGACGCCAATTCGGTCGGGTTTTGAGCCTGTGTTAGGTAGCAATCGGAGTCTAACCGTACTGATGAGCTGTGAAACAGCGAAACAGATCTGTCTGCGGATGACTATATATATATATATATATATATATATATATATTAACGTCTACAATTATTAGGCCACCCCTGTTTAAAAAAATGATGTATTTCATACTATTTTTAGTATTTGTTGACAGTGGATTGTTCTAAATGAAAATAGATTGGTTCTAATGTTAATATTACTTTGAAAAATTTTACAAGGCAGCCAGGAAGCCTTTGCTTTGGCCAGCCAATAATAAGAAGAGACTAGCATGGGGAAGAGAGCACAAAAGCTGGACCCCAGAACAGTTTATTTGATGCACATGTTATTGCGCAGTATCAAAAAAAGAACCATTCTATTTTCATTTAGAACTATCCACTTGACAATAAATACTAAAAATAGAATGAAATAACATATGCATCAAATGAATTTATAAATATTTAATAATTACCTAAATTGCAGTTTCATCAATGAAAGAACGAAGAAAATTTAGGGTGATTCGGACGAGTTCATCTTTGCTTCTTTGCCTTGTAAAATTTTGCAAAGTAAGAATAACAAAAAAACATTCTATTTTCATTTAGAATTATCCACTTGGCAATAAATACTAAAAATAGTATGAAATACATCATTTCTTTAAGAAAAAAACTGGGGAGGCCTAATATTTATGGCCGGTAGTGTATATAAATTGACGTTAATTGCTAACCGATTTTTTTCTTTTTTTTTTTTTGTGACGTAAATTTCTTATTTCTTAACCTTCATTTTTTATTT
>JBBBDQ010000926.1:3935000-4067500 GCA_037127315.1 Ascarosepion bandense | reverse complement strand
TTTTTGCATTCAAAACAGAAACGTAGAGTTTGCTACTGGCAGGCGAAGTGTTCTGAAGGGGAAGAAAGGTTCAGTATCATTACTCAGTTAAGATAGCGAACAATTTTAAATGCTATACTTTTAAGAAAATCCTCAAATGTGTATATAAAGAATAATTATTAGTTTCATCAATGAAAGCCTCAAAAATATTTACTTACTCACATAGTTCCACGTGGTTCTCTTTCATGTTTTAGTTGGTCGGCAACTTTTCTTAGGCATTCTTTCGGCTGGATATAAATCCTTGAATCAAAACTGGAAATGAAAATGTCAGCAAATCCTGTTAACAACTAACTACTCTCTTCCCAAAACCTCTTTTTTTTATCGGGCCTAACACCTAATTTTTTATAGGGCCTAACACCTAATTTTTTATAGGGGCTAACACCTAATTTGCATATTCTAGAATCTTTTAGTATTCTCTCGATTTTACTGGAAGATTCTGGCATCTTCCAAAACATTATAATCCTAATTTCTCTATTTTTACGACTACTTCATGAATTAAAACTTTTTGTAATAACAAGTAGAACTCAATAGAGACCCTCACTATAACTTTTTAGACATTATTAATATTATTTTTATATAGAAAAGCATCCTCGTAACATATGGTTCAAGCTCACTTCCTTCTTCAAGTGAAACTCGTATCTACGGTGCACCACTAATAAGGCTTGAGAAGTGGTCAGTTGTTGACCACCTCTTACAATGCACGCTAGTATTTCTGTCAAATGTTAGCTGAACCTACCAATCTGAAAAGCGTCTCCGCGTCCTTGTGGGTAATTAATTATTTTTAGAACCTACAACTCGATCAGCACAGAAGAAACACTACTTGCCTCTCGTTAATGTTCGAGCAAAATATATTTCTTGCTTCCACCAGGCTAGACCTTCTTAGCTAGGACACACGCTAACTACACGTTCAATGAGTCAAGTCATTACAGTTCCATTGGTAGGGTGAAAATTTCACTCAAACATTTTCTCTCAGAACAATTACTCAGAAGAACTGACTCCGGAGTGGATGCTTCCCTCATCACTACAATTTTATCCTCTTCCCACGTATTTTCAGACTTGTACTTGACATTTATTCAACTTGTACAGCGAGACTATTCTGAGAACCCTAGAGGTTATGCCAGGATTCGTCATCAGAGGCTATATTTTAAACAACATAAGGTACGCAGATGATACAGTGCTGATAGCAGACACAGAAAGAAAACTACAAGACCTCCTCCAGAAGGTAGCTGAAGAGAGTGACAAGAAAGAACTACAAATAAGCTGCAAGAAAAGCGAATGCATGGTCATCAGCAAAAAGAGCAGCTCAAAATGCCAAATACAGGCGAGGGACACTAAAATCAAGCAGGTACAAAAGTTTAAATACCTGGGAAGTGTTATAACAGAAGACAGAAAGTGCGACACAGAGATCCGAAGGCAAATTGGCACGGCGAAGGAAGCATCTCAGAAGTTCTTAAAGGACAATTTCGCTAGAAACAAAGAAAAGAGTACTGGATTGCTATGTGAAGTCGGTTCTTCAATACGGCAGTGAATGCTGGACAATATGAAAGGTGAAGGAAAAACTTGAAGCAACTGAAATGTGGTTCTACAGAAGGATGCTGCGAATATCATTGATCAGTGAGTAATGATGAGGTTTTGGAAATGATGGAAACGAAAAGAAAATTAATACTGAGCATCAGGAATAGACAACTAGCGTTCCTGGGACATGCAATGAGGAAGGAGGGCTTGGAGAACCTGATACTAACAGGCCATATAGAGGGAAAAAGAGGCAGAGGAAAGCATCGGATAACATATTCGAAGGACCTGATCAGGTGGATGACGGAACGAGGGTTGCATGGTGCAACAGGAGAAAGCGTGCTAAGAGCCACTAGGAATAGGGAGATGTGGAAAGCCATGATCGCCTACGTCCTGAAAGGACAGGGCACATAAAAAAGGGCATTCTGCGGTTTTTTTTTTGCTGATGACCATCAATCAGTCAGTTAAGTGCCATACGTGATACACGCTTGGGAGTTCATGTCTCGAAAGAGACATGACTGACTGGGCAGAATATTATCACGCAGTAGGTTGCCATTGCTTTCTGCGGTAGACTGGTTGCCGACCAAGGCTATAGAACCCAATCTGTCCTGTTATTTAACCCATAACTGGAAGGAATAGACGGATTAATACCTTTCCCAAGGGTATTTGCGCGCAAGTGAATGCAATGAATTCAGCTGGAATTCGAACTCGGCTCCCCGATTTCTCATTACGAGTCGATATCCAATGCACCACAACGCACATACATAGCTTTTTTAAAAATTTCAGTTCTTTCTTCTTACTTTCTTTAGCGACCTTCTGTAGGAGATCCTGCGTTTTTTTTTCGTGTCTACTATCAGCACTGTGTCATCCGCATACCGTACATCGTTCAGATTGTGGCCGCAAATGAATTCTGGCAAGGATTTTATTTATCTCGGAATTGTTTTGCTGTCTCTTCCTGGTATTAAATATGAGTTTCCTTTTATTTTGCATCCTCTCCAACACTTCATCATTGCTCGCGTGCTTATTCCATAGTATTCTCAACATCCTTCTGTAGAACCACAATTCTACTGCCCCAAGACTCTCCTTTATTCTTCATGAGATCGTCCAACATTCACTGCCATACAGAAATACAGATATCACATAGCAGTCCACTCTTTTCTTTTCTTGTTTTATTTTAGTTTACCTTACCTGTAGTTGGCATTTTATGGTCTTTTTTTTTTTTTTTTTTGTGATGACAATATATTCTGTATTCTTGAAGTTCATGCTCACTCCTTTTTCCTCTTGCTACCTTTGGTAGCTGGTCCTACATTTTTTTTTTCCGTATCTGACATCAGCACCATGTAATTGGTGTATCTTACATTGTGGCCGCCAATGACGAATTATGGTAAGGATTTTATTTCTCTCAGAATGGTTTCGCTGTATAAGTTGAATAGATCTGGTAAGAAAACACATCCTTGTCTTATGCCCCCATCTATTTTTGTATACGTGATGAATTAATTTCCTATCCGTATGCAAGCGGTTTACTGTCATTATAGATTCTTGATTATTTTTGTGGGCGCGTACCCACTGACACTTATGGACTCTTCCAGTCATTATTTAAACCATAAGGTTTATACTCTCAGGGCAGTAGTTCCAGTCGGCATTTGCCGCTGTTACTATGACACTGTCAGTTCTCTGCCTTCGGGCAGAGAGCACAAACCCAGTCGTGGTTCCGCCGAAGGGTAGAACCACGACTCGGTAAAAATAGACAGACATATTTTTGGCCCGGCTATATGGCCGGGAATACCCACATTAAAATGACCATGTGTCACATCCGGCCTTGCGTGGGAAGGCTAGTAAATACAGTAGTTCCAGTCGGCATTTGCCGCTGTCACTATGACACTGTCAGTTCTCTGCCTTCGGGCAGAGACCACAAACCCAGTCGTGGTTCCGCCGAAGGGTAGAACCACGACTCGGTAAAAATAGACAGACATTTTTTTGGCCCGGCTATATGGCCGGGAACACCCACTATAAAATGACCATGTGTCACATCCGGCCTTGCGTGGGAAGGCTAGTAAATACAGTAGTTCCAGTCGGCATTTGCCGCTGTCACTATGACACTGTCAGTTCTCTGCCTTCGGGCAGAGAGCACAAACCCAGTCGTGGTTCCGCCGAAGGGTAGAACCACGACTAGGTAAAAATAGACAGACATTTTTTTGGCCCGGCTATATGGCCGGGAACACCCACTATAAAATGACCATGTGTCACATCCGGCCTTGCGTGGGAAGGCTAGTAAATACAGTAGTTCCAGTCGGCATTTGCCGCTGTCACTATGACACTGTCAGTTCTCTGCCTTCGGGCAGAGAGCACAAACCCAGTCGTGGTTCCGCCGAAGGGTAGAACCACGACTCGGTAAAAATAGACAGACATATTTTTGGCCCGGCTATATGGCCGGGAATACCCACTATAAAATGACCATGTGTCACATCCGGCCTTGCGTGGGAAGGCTAGTAAATACAGTAGTTCCGGGAGCAGCCCGCCAGGTAGGTGTGGTTTACTGCCATTCTTGTAGTTATATTTTCCTTGTTAAAAACAATATGTTAAACCTATTAACTGTTGTCCGAATAATTCTTTTGTGGCCCCACTATCGGATTCACATCAAATTGGTGACGAAGATATTCGTACTCACCAAGGGATACCCAACCTTCGTTTACGGCCCCTTTTCAATTTTACAACAATACCACATCAATTATCTTCATGTCTTTTCCAAAAATGTCGAGGTTGTCGAGCATGTCTTTGTAGCGTACATTGTCAGACGCATTTGGAAAATGAGATAGATAGATAGATAGATAGATAATGGGTTGAGATCGATAGATTTGAACAAAATGAGATAGATAGATAGATAGATAGATAGATAGATAGATAGATAGATAGATAGATTGGAAAAAATCAAATAGATAGATAATGGGACAAAATCGATAGATTTGAACAAAATGAGATAGATAGATAGATAGATAGATAGATAGATAGATAGATAGATAGATTTGAAAGAAAAATGAGATAGATTTGTGGATTTGTATAAAGGACATACAGACAGATAAACACACACACATACACACACACACACACACACACAATCATCTTGCCTTTTATATATATATTATCGATTTTCTGCACTATTGTAAGAACTGTAACCTTGAAACTTCTGAATATCGTTTCTTATGTCTTTGTCTGTGAGCGTATCAAATTTGATAAAAATCGGACCAATTCTTCTATAACCCGATTTTTTCGATTATCGATTTTCGATATTGATCGAGTGTACATCGACACAAACCCTAGCTAAGAACACTCGCAGACGCTTATAGTACAACTGTGTAAATTTTCAAGAAAATCGGTTCAGCCGTTTCGAAGTCTATAGGTAATGGACACACACAGAGACAAAGTTCCATTTATAAATAAGTTTAGATATTTAACAAAATGAGATAGGTAGATAGATAGATAGATAGATAGATAGATAGATAGATAGATAGATGTGAACAAAATGAGATAGATAGATAGATAGATAGATTTAAACATGAGATAGATAGATAGATAGATAGATAGATAGATAGATAGATGTGAACAAAATAGATAGATAGATAGATAGATAGATAGATAGATAGATAGATAAAGGGATCAGATAGATAGACAGATGTGAACAAAATGAGATAGATAGATAGATAGATAGATAGATAGACAGATGTGAACAAAATGAGATAGATAGATAGATAGATAGATAGATAGATAGATAGATAGATAGATGTGAACAAAATGAGATAGATAGATAGATAGATAGATAGATAGATAGATAGATAGATAGATAAATAGATAGATAGATAGATAGATATGAACTGACTGAGATAGATAGATAGATAGATAGATAGATAGATAGATAGATAGATAGATAATGGAATGATAGATTTGAACAAAATGAGAACAATAAATAAAGAAGATATGCATAAAAAACTAAAGCAACAGGAGAACCGACCTACGCAACAACAGGATGTATAAACGCAAAGAACGGAACATTCATACTAGAAAAAGAGAAAATACTTCAGAGATGGGACAAGAGAGAGCAGCCAGCAATCTACAAAAATACGGACGGACGAAGGCCTCTTTAAATCTCCTAAACATTTGCTGCTTTCTTGAGAGTTCACAATATCAGTCAGAGAGCTGTTCTTGCTCATCTTAAGAATATATATATATATATATATATATATATATATATATATATATATAAATGGATATGTCTGTCCGGGTTTGTGTTTTGTGTGTCTCCATTTTAACAACCCTTCAAAGCCCTTGGTCCGATTTAAACCAAAAGTGTGTCACTTGTCGATTATGACATGAAACTTTGATGTCCGCTAAATTTTTTCGAAAAAAGACAGAAATCGCCGAAACGCTTAGAATTTACGAATTCTTCTCCTCCGAGGCGTCTTATGCGAATTCAACCAAAATCATGATCCTAAACTTTGGTGTCCGCTAAATTTTTCGAAAAAAGACAGAAATCGCCGAAACGCTTAGAATTTACGAATTCTTCTCCTCCGAGTCGTCTTATGCGAATTCAACCAAAATCATGATCCTAAACTTTGATGTCCGCTAATTTTTTTCGAAAAAAGACAGAAATCGCCGAAACGCTTAGAATTTACGAATTCTTCTCCTCCGAGGCGTCAACCAAAATCATGATCCTAAACTTTGATGTACACAAAACTTTTTCGAATCAATGTACAGGGTTTGTCAAAAATCAACGACAAACATGATTTTGAATGGTCTTTTGCGCACTTTTATGCATTTTCTCCAAGACTCTTCACTCCAGTTCAACTAAAACCGAGTCACTGGTGGATCACGGTCTGCTGCCCTGTTATGCGGACAAACATTTTAAGTTGGCAGACAGGGTGCAGCAAAAATTAAAGGAAGATGTTGCATTTTTAGATCGTTTATTTCTCCGAAAAGTTTTTTTCCAACAAAAATCGAGACTTTTTGGACCTTCTACCTTATTATATGCCATAACAGTTTTACGTTTTGTACAAGATGGTAACCCCTTCCGACGTTGCAGGAACAATGCATCCACTTCTTCTGCGTCACAACGTCATCTCATCGCATTACAGGCTCTCGTAACGCCCCCACCGTTCTTCCAATTGTTCATACACCATTCCCGTCTATTAGCAAAATTGACCAAGCATGAATCCCGTTTTACAAATACAACAAAACCAATACTTACTTCACATGTTTTGAAACTTTCGCTTCACGCCAACCTCATACTTGAACATTATGAATAAGCACTTGACCTTACCATTTCAACATAACCACTAAAAAACCCCGAGCAACGCCCGGCTATACATCAAGTCACAGATAAACTCTATCTAAACTTATTTATAAATGGAACTTTGTCTGTCTGTGTGTATATGTGTGTGTGTCTGTGTGAGTGTGTGTCCGTTACCTATAGACTCCGAAACGGCTGAACCGATTTTCTTGACACTTTACACACTTGTACTATAAGCGTCTGCGAGTGTTCTTAGCTAGGTTTTGTGTCGAGGTATCCCCGATAAATATCGAAAATCGATAATCGAAAACATCGGGTTATAGAAGGAGTGGTCCGATTTTAATCAAATTTGACACACTCATAGACAAAGACATAAGAAACGACATTCAGAAGTTTCAAGGTTGCAGTTCTTACAATAGTGCAGAAAATCGATAATATATATATATATATAAGGCAAGATGTGTGTGTGTGTGTGTGTGTGTGTGTGTGTGTGTGTGTGTGTGTGTGTGTGTGTGTGTGTGTGTGTGTTTATCTGCCTGTATGTCTGTATTTTTTCAGCACTTTTATTTTAGTTTTTGCTTCGGATTTGGCTCTTTGATATCGATACCAGGAAATCAAAATTTTACTTACATCCATTCATTTTTCTTTCAGTCTACGGTTTCACTTTAACTGGAAACGGATATTGCTTTTTAGTCTTTCGTGTCAACGTCAAAATAGTCTGAGCTCCAGGACCATGGATTAGTTTTAAGTTTTCATTACATCCGAGCAACGCCGGGCTATACTGCTAGTCTACCAATAATTACATTCCTTACTGATCTGGGGTATGAGAGACACTTCATCAGGAAAAGTGTTCAAAATAACATCAAATCAGGTAACATATATTCTTATATAAGTTTTGTATTTATTTTACTTCTTACCAAAGGCAATAAAAAGGAATGGATTACGGAGCGTAAAATAATTTTAAATTTACGTTTACTGAGGAGAGATAACAGTAAAAGAACAGGTTTCAGGCAGACAGGCGATGACAGTTGATGTTTCATTTAAATTCTTGGTGATCTTAGTTGACAGGAAAGCAAAGGAAACCGGATGAGAGTTCCACAAGCGAGAAGCGTGAGAGAAGACACTGTTAACATATAACCTGCTGTTACAACTTGCAATTTCGACAGTGAAAGTAGGAGCTTTAGATTTCGTACTATTGACCAAATCGTGAAATATTGGTATCAAGGAAGGAAAATCATCAAAGCCCTCGCCATGAAAATATTTATAAAAAGGAGCCAATGAAACTAAATTTCGGTAGTGAAGCTGGTAGAGAGGTAGATAAATACGAACAGAATATGACAGATAGATAGATAGATAGATAGATAGATAGATAGATAGATATAGAACAGACTGAGATAGATAGATAGATAGATAGATAGATAGATAGATAGATAGATAGATATGAACAGACTGAGATAGATAGATAGATAGATAGATAGATAGATAGATAGATAGATAGATAGATAGATGTGAACAGACCGAAATAGTTAGATTTGAAAAAAATATAGATAGATCGATGAGTGGATGGGTAGGTAGGTAGGTAGGTAGGTAGGTAATCTATCTATCTATCTATCTATCTATCTATCTATCTATCTATCTATCTATCTCATGGAATAATAGATAAATAGAAATAGGTAGGTAGGTGGGTGTGTAGGTAGGTAGATGAGATAGAGAAGTAGGTAGGAAGGTAGGTAGATAATCTATCTATCACATGGGATGACATAGATAGATTTGAACAAAATGAGATAGATAGATAGATAGATAGATAGATAGATAGATAGATAGATAGATAATGGGATGAGATAGATTTGAATAAAATGAGATAGATAGATAGATAGATAGATAGATAGATAGATAGATAGATAGATAGATAGATGGGATGAGATAGATTTGAATAAAATGAGATAGATAGATAGATAGATAGATAGATAGATAGATAGATAGATAGATATGGGATGAGATAGATAGATTTGAACAAAATGAGACAGATAGATAGATAGATAGATAGATAGATAGATATGGGATGAGATAGATAGATTTGAACAAAATGAGATAGATAGATAGATAGATAGATAGATAGATAGATAGATAGATAGATAGATATGGGATGAGATAGATAGATTTGAACAAAATGAGATAGATAGATAGATAGATTGATAGATAGATAGATAGATAGATAGATAGATAGATAGAAAGAATTGTAGAATGATATTTCGATATTTGATGGATATAAATATATGTGAAATCTTATGGATTACTTCAATATTAATCATCCTCTTTTTCTGTAGAAAATCAAATCAATGTTGTCTTGCTTCTTTCGCATCCTTAAGGTGACTTATTGTCCGTCATTTGTAGACTTATATCCTCATCTAGGTTTTGATTTGTTTATCTCAAACTACAACCCACGTTTTTATTTACATTCGTCTATTTGTTGTATAATCGTCTTTATGTCATTGTATCTTTTATTTCTACTCATTTTTATTTTATTTTATTATTTATTTATTTTTTGCCTTGCTAACAAAATATTTCACGTCACCGCACGCGATCTTTCTTTTTTGTTGGAGTAGCTATTTTTTTTTTTTTCTGGTGGCAAGAAGGGAGGGTGACGATGGAATTCTTTTGGTGTTTTTTGTATTTTTTTTTTTCCTTTTTTAGGTTGGTATATTTGTTTGTATTTTTGTCAGAGCGGAGATAAGTATACCATAAGTAAACAAATGACATTTACAAGCCAGGTGCGCTGATAACGACGGCTGCTCATGTGTGTGGCCGAAAGGAATTTGTGCAAAGAGTTGAGTGGGAACTGTCTACTAACTATGGTGGCCCAACTTGGACATTTTATAGACACACCAACTGACACTGTTACTTGCTTGTTTCGCTTCACTAGAAGGAAAGAATTAAGAATTTATGAATATGAAGTCAACACTCCGCAATTTCAGTTACCATGGATCAGTGTAACGGACCTTATTTTTATTTTTAAATGAACAGGGGATCTCAGTCACTGTCACTTCGAATCGTTACGTGAAGATGTTACAATCCTTCGTTACACCTGAATCGAACAATTTTTCACACTTTCAAGAAACCTACTTTCAACAGGATGGGGCGACATCACATACTGCACGGCAATCATTAGAGGCTGTGCGAGAATTGTTCGCTAACCGTATGATCTCAAGATTCTGTATTGTTCTATAGCTGGTATCTTATCTTATTTATTCTTTTTCTAGTAGTAGGATTCCGTTCTAGTGAAGGGTAATTGTATACCGTGCAGGTTAACGGAATTTGGCCTTGTGGGAAGATAGCTCACTATAATTCATAAAATGATTATAAAATCAAGAAAGGCAATTTGAGTATAAAATAACATTTATATATATACACATATCAATTAATGTTTTTACAATTAAAATAATACTTGAATATAAGTCCAACGGAGGTTAAATTGTTCATGGAAAATAATATAATGCTGAAAGAGATAAAAGGCTTGAGAATGTGGAAGCGTCTTGTAGGTAAGGGGATGTTCATTTTGAAGTTACCGCTTCTAAGGGCAGTATGTCAGTAAGTACTTTGAGGAATGTCTTTGAAGAGGTCAGTAAGTACTTATGAGACAGGGGAAGGAAAGAGGTCAGCATAGTAGCCGCTCGACTTAAGTCAAGGGAGAAATTAATCAGCTCGTCCGTCTCCTCCGGTCTGTCTAACGATGCTTTTGTCTCCGCCTTTCATATCTACCTTTTGGATCAAACAGCTTGTTTTGGTTTTTCATGCTTGAATTTGATTCTGGGCTTCCCATTGGCTGGTAAATAAAATTCGCGTAGGCTCTCGGAATGGAAATTTGATATTTGGTTAATTTTTATTTTTCAACCGGAACATCTGCGCAAACTCGGATGCGCGATGACGAGTTTTGTTCATTCGCTTTCTGGTCGGCAGAGAGCCAAAATCCAGTCTCGCTTTTGCTCGGTCGGTATCACCACAGTTTCATGGCTCCCTAGATCGCCAGATTTGTCCGTTTTTAATTTTTTTCTTGTGGGATTATCTCAAGAGTAAAATGCACACGATCCGACCAAGAACTCTGGATGAGTTAAAACAGAGAATTTAGGATGAGATGTGGCAGCGGTCAGTGAGGAACCTCAACAGCAGATTTCAAGAATGCATTCGTACAGGAAGACGCCATATGCAGGACGTAATTTAAAAAAAATAAAAATTCCATCATTGTTTCTAAAATGGCATGTTTTAAGGTTTCAATTACTTTGAATGAAATATTTTTCTTCCATCACTCTTGGTTTTATTGGGTCACCCTGTATATATCGGTGTACGCTTCGACTCTGCGTATAAAAGAAACAAAAATATCAGAAAATATTATACTTTTAGAATATACCAGTCAAAAGGAATCTTAGGGGTTTATTTATTTATTAGGTAGATAGTTAAAATTTCAGAATGCTGAAAAATTACTTTCTTGCAGATATCAGTAATATTTATTTAATGAGAGTAAAATGTTGCATTGGATAGTGTAGAACGTCCATCAGATTCTAATTCAATATTTCAGCATTGTGATGCTAAACTAAGTCCAACTACAATTTAGTTTACGGTATCTGAGTAAATATTAGCTTGTTTTAAAATAGTTTCATCCCAAGCAAATCGGTATCGCCACTGATGCGCAGGGGGCTACATAAAAGTAAAAGATTAGATAGGAGGAGAGTAAAGAGAAAGACGAACCAGTTACAGGGGGTGTCAGAGAAAGGACCAAGAGAGGAATGGGAATACAGTGTCTCTTCTATAAATACTTTCACGGCTTCTGATCCGATCAACTTAGCTCACTGGTGCCCCCTATATATGAATTTACTCGAGCCACAAGGATAGCAACTAGGTCCCATCCTTTTACTGTGAAACCAATAAAATGTAAACGCAAATTCTACACCACCAGCTTCTTTTCTCGTACTTCCCGACTATGGAATTCCCTTCCATTTACTTGCTTCTCCGACAGCTACAATCTCCAAGAATTTAAATGTAAAGTCAATAGTCATCTCCAAACTCACTAACCTGCATCCTCTCTCTCATGTTTTTTTTTTCTCCGTCCACTTTACTCTCATCAGTATTCTCATCCTTCTCTTACCCACTTCCTAACACCCCTTATAACCTGTCACTCTTTCTCATAACTTTCCGCCTATATAACCCCCTGCAAAACAGTGGCAGTAAAATGCCTTGCTTGGGTCAATATGATTATAAAAAATGTTCCGTTATAGTGAGAATGTTAATTTAGCCAGATTTTAATAATTTTTTTGTTTTTATTCTTTTTATTTTCAAAAACTGAAAATGTCTTCTAGTTTTGTATGTCTTACTTGAAGCGATATGATTATAAAAAAAAAATTATACTATTATAATATGGATATAAAATGGGGGATCAATTCTACATTACAATCAATATATTAACTGATCCCTCACTTTATTTCCACAGTCATTTTTCTCTTACCCACTTCCTGACACCTCCTGTAACCTGTCACTCTTTCTCATAACTTTCCTCTTATGTAACCCCCTGCAAAACTGGCTGTAAAATGCCTTGCTTGGGGCGATATGATTATAAAAAAAAATATACTCAAACTTGAGTCAAGTTGCTTATACATGTGTTGCATATTAAAATAATCATGTATTAAGTTTTATTTTGCAATGTGAATGCGTAGTGAACACATTCCTCTTGCCTTCATCACATTTCTCGTGCTTGTTAAGCATAAAAATATCGACTTAATACAATCTGCCTAGGACTGGCGGCTCAGCCTAACTATAGGTGAATTTTTTTTTAATCGTTTCACCCCAAGCAAAACGGTACGGCCACTGATGCGCAGGGGTCTACATAAGAGAGTAAATTTTAGGTAGGAAGAGAGTGAAGAGAAAGACGAACCAGTTACAAGGGGGTGTCAGACAAAAAGGGCAAGAGAAGGATAGAAACATAGGTGTAAAAACAGTTGCGAAGGTAGAGGGAAAGGAAAAGAACAAGATACACAAGAGGGAAAGACGGGACAAGAGATGGGAATTGACATTGCATTTAAATTCCTGGAAGTTGTAGCAGTCAGAAAAACAAGTATACGGAAGTAAGATTCACAGGTGGGAAATGCGAGAAAAGAAGCTGAGGGAGAAGAATTGTCGACTATATTTGGTAGGTTTAATGGGCGGTACCTTGTTACCAGACTAGTTGCTCAAGTAAATTCTTGTGGAGGTGGCACCAGTGACCTAATTTGTCGGAGAAGAAGCCATGAAAATATTTATAAAAGAGACAGAGAGAAGCCACATCCCACCGGTGAGAAAGTGGCTGGAGTCGATCTGCCAGGTCGGGACCGATTCCATTACAGATTCTCCTTTGAAGCCTGTCGAGAACTCTGAGATGAACAGTAGGGGCGCCTGACCAGATATGACAACAGTATTCTACGCACGGTCGGATGGGCGATTTGTACATGTGCAAGATGTATTAAGGCGGAAAAAAAAGCTTCCTGATCCGACACAGTGACCCAACCTTCCTAGCAGTGGGTTTAGCTATTGATTCAATGTAATGATTCTATTTGATGTCGGAAGATAGGGTGAGGCCGAGGAGGTGTATTATAATCAGGCTGCTATATCTCTCAGTGAAGCCGCCAGTTTACTGATCTGGTGGGTGACAGACAAAATACTAAATGGCCATTATGAAATGAAGGTGAAAAACTGTTGTTTTTTGTTCAATTTTTGCGTCTTGATGATGATAGATAGGCGGAACTCTTTACCGAGTGATGTTATGAACTCACCAACAATTACTCTTCTCAAATGAAAGAGATTGTCACCATTCAATATCGTGTCCACATTTATTATATTTAACATCACCAATCCACACAACGACTCAATTCATCACTCAAGTAATAATTATGAACCATGGGTTATTTTAATGCAGTAGAAGTTGACTACTATTGAAAAATCATGATTAGCATGTTATTCGGATATATCATTAGCTCTTTTTGCTAGTTCAGTCTTCTTTGGATATCTGCCTGTCGCAGTTTTGTACCGAGATTAAACAAATGTCGACTTAAGACTTACGAAAATAAAGTGAGGATTAACGAGCTAATCTCTAAAATCCTTTCTATAAAGCTAAATGTTCAGCCCCACTGCGTGATTATAACCAAGTAAATGTGTGTTGTGGTTCAGTGGATATCGGCTCGGAACAAGAAATCGGAGAGCCGAGTTCGAATTCCAATTGAATTCCTTGCATTCACTTACGCGCAAATACCCTTGGGAAAGGTATGAATCCGTCGCTTCTCTCTCTAGCTATGAGTTAAACTGCAGAACAGTTTGCCTTAGTTGGCATCCAGTCTAACGCAGAAAGTAATGGCAACCTATTGCGGGAAAATCTTCTGTACAGTCACTCATGTCTCTTTTGAGACATGATCACCCAACCTTATTGTACGTTGACACTGACTGAGTGAAGTAAATATCTACTTTAAGTTTCTGCACTCTAGTAAGTCTTGCAAATTATAGATATGACAAATTGATATTTGTTTGATTAACGGTATATCATCTCCTTATGGGTCATTTAATGTAGAAATGTAATTTTCTTAGGAGTTTTGAAATAATAAAAATATATGTTATTCTGCTTTCACAATAGAATACATGGTAAATGATATTCAACCTTTATGCATATAATTGTTATCCCGAAACGTCCGAAAAAAACCTTCAATCCGAGTTGGTAAATTTTTGTAGGTACCGTGTTTGTTCGACCAGTTTTTGTTTGTTTGGGAAATAGCTTGTTAAAAACAGACCTCATTTTGGGTGCAAACATTACCTCAGCTGGGGGTAATGATGAAGGTGCGTTGTCGATGGGTGTGATTCTATAAACCTGTTGTAGGTCTTTTTTGTAGGTGTGCTCCTAGCTTTTTTCAGAACTCTTTTTAGCGTGTCAACGAAGCGCTCAGCCTGCCCATTGAACCTTGTGTGATATGGAGCGGTCGTGATATGATTGATCGGGAAGGTCTCACAAAAATCCTTAAATTCGGCGGACGTAAGTTGTGTCCCATTGTCTGACACGCAACAATCGACTACCCCAAATCGAGGAAACTGTTCGTGTAGGAAATGGATTTTCACTCCTGTAGTGGGATTTCTACATCCAAGAACTTCAGGCCACTTAGAATATAATATGCTAATATAAGATAGTAGAATCTGTCTCGCCTGCAAAATCTATATGAATCCGAGATCGTGGTCGGTCAGTTTTGGGACAAGAAGAATTGTCGCCTGCATTTGGTTGATTTTGCTATAAAAGGTTAGAACTTTGTTGCCAGTCTGGTTGCCTGAGTAAATTCTTGTAGGGTGGGACATTGTTGCCAGCCTGGTTGTCTGAGTAAATTCTTGTAGGGCGGGACCTTGTTGCCAGTCTGGTTGTCTGAGTAGATTCTTGTAGTGTGGGACTTTGTTGCCAGCCTGGTTGTCTGAGTAAATTCTTGTAGGGCGGGACCTTGTTGCCAGTCTGGTTATCTGAGTAAATTCTTGTAGGGTGGGACCTTGTTGCCAGTCTGGTTATCTGAGTAAATTCTTGTAGGGGCGGGACCTTGTTGCCAGTCTGGTTATCTGAGTAAATTCTTGTAGGGTGGGACCTTGTTGCCAGTCTGGTTATCTGAGTAAATTCTTGTAGGGCGGGACCTTGTTGCCAGTCTGGTTATCTGAGTAAATTCTTGTAGGGTGGGACCTTGTTGCCAGTCTGGTTATCTGAGTAAATTTTTGTAGGGTGGGACCTTGTTGCCAGTCTGGTTATCTGCGTAAATTCTTGTAGGGTGGGACCTTGTTGCCAGCCTGGTTGTCTGAGTAAATTCTTGTAGGGTGGGACCTTGTTGCCAGCCTGGTTGTCTGAGTAAATTCTTGTAGGGCGGGACCTTGTTGCCAGCCTGGTTGTCTGAGTAAATTCTTGTAGGGTGGGACCTTGTTGCCAGTCTGGTTGCCTGAGTAAATTTTTATAGTGTGGTAACTTGTTGCCAGTCTGGTTATCTGAGTAAATTTTTGTAGTGTTGTAAATTGTTGACAGTCTGGTTGTCTGAGTAAATTCTTGGAGGGTGGGACCTTGTTTCCAGCCTGGTTGTCTGAGTAAATTCTTGTAGGGCGGGACCTTGTTGCCAGTCTGGTTATCTGAGTAAATTTTTGTAGGGTGGGACCTTGTTGCCAGTCTGGTTATCTGAGTAAATTCTTGTAGGGTGGGACCTTGTTGCCAGCCTGGTTGTCTGAGTAAATTCTTGTAGGGCGGGACCTTGTTGCCAGTCTGGTTATCTGAGTAAATTCTTGTAGGGTGGGACCTTGTTGCCAGTCTGGTTATCTGAGTAAATTCTTGTAGGGTGGGACCTTGTTGCCAGCCTGGTTGTCTGAGTAAATTCTTGTAGGGCGGGATCTTGTTGCCAGTCTGGTTATCTGAGTAAATTCTTGTAGGGTGGGACCTTGTTGCCAGCCTGGTTGTCTGAGTAAATTCTTGTAGGGTGGGACCTTGTTGCCAGTCTGGTTATCTGAGTAAATTCTTGTAGGGTGGGACCTTGTTGCCAGCCTGGTTGTCTGAGTAAATTCTTGTAGGGTGGGACCT
Organism: Ascarosepion bandense; assembly: GCA_037127315.1. NCBI lineage: Eukaryota > Metazoa > Mollusca > Cephalopoda > Sepiida > Sepiidae > Ascarosepion > Ascarosepion bandense. Next base: position 4,051,070 of record JBBBDQ010000926.1, on the reverse strand, counting down.
TGTTGCCAGCCTGGTTGTCTGAGTAAATTCTTGTAAGGTGGGACCTTGTTGCCAGTCTGGTTATCTGAGTAAATTCTTGTAGGGGCGGGACCTTGTTGCCAGTCTGGTTATCTGAGTAAATTTTTGTAGGGTGGGACCTTGTTGCCAGTCTGGTTATCTGAGTAAATTCTTGTAGGGTGGGACCTTGTTGCCAGCCTGGTTGTCTGAGTAAATTCTTGTAGGGCGGGACCTTGTTGCCAGTCTGGTTATCTGAGTAAATTCTTGTAGGGCGGGACCTTGTTGCCAGCCTGGTTGTCTGAGTAAATTCTTGTAGGGCGGGATCTTGTTGCCAGTCTGGTTGCCTGAGTAAATTCTTGTAGGGTGGGACCTTGTTGCCAGCCTGGTTGTCTGAGTAAATTCTTGTAGGGCGGGACCTTGTTGCCAGTCTGGTTATCTGAGTAAATTCTTGTAGGGTGGGACCTTGTTGCCAGTCTGGTTATCTGAGTAAATTCTTGTAGGGTGGGACCTTGTTGCCAGCCTGGTTGTCTGAGTAAATTCTTGTAGGGCGGGATCTTGTTGCCAGTCTGGTTATCTGAGTAAATTCTTGTAGGGTGGGACCTTGTTGCCAGCCTGGTTGTCTGAGTAAATTCTTGTAGGGTGGGACCTTGTTGCCAGTCTGGTTATCTGAGTAAATTCTTGTAGGGTGGGACCTTGTTGCCAGCCTGGTTGTCTGAGTAAATTCTTGTAGGGTGGGACCTTGTTGCCAGCCTGGTTGTCTGAGTAAATTCTTGTAAGGTGGGACCTTGTTGCCAGTCTGGTTATCTGAGTAAATTCTTGTAGGGGCGGGACCTTGTTGCCAGTCTGGTTATCTGAGTAAATTTTTGTAGGGTGGGACCTTGTTGCCAGTCTGGTTATCTGAGTAAATTCTTGTAGGGTGGGACCTTGTTGCCAGCCTGGTTGTCTGAGTAAATTCTTGTAGGGCGGGACCTTGTTGCCAGTCTGGTTATCTGAGTAAATTCTTGTAGGGCGGGACCTTGTTGCCAGCCTGGTTGTCTGAGTAAATTCTTGTAGGGCGGGATCTTGTTGCCAGTCTGGTTGCCTGAGTAAATTTTTATAGTGTGGTAACTTGTTGCCAGTCTGGTTATCTGAGTAAATTTTTGTAGTGTTGTAACTTGTTGACAGTCTGGTTGTCTGAGTAAATTCTTGTGAAGGGAGGAACCAGTGACCTAAGTTCGTCAAAGCAAAAGCCATGAAAATATTTGTAGAAGAGATAGCGGGAAGCCACATCCCGCTAGTGAGAGAGTGGCTGGAGTTGAGTTGCCAGTCACATTACAGATTCTCCTTTGGAGCCTGTCGAGAACACTGAGACGAACAGCAGGGACGCCTGACAAGATATGACAACAGTATTCCATGCACTGTCGGATTATTGAAAACATGTCCGACGTTAAGACTTTATTTTGACGAATGCTTCTTCATATTTAGGTGTTCACTCTTAATTCTTGTTTTTTTTTTCTTTTTTTTTCTTTTTTCTTATTTTTTTTATTTTTTTACTTCATTTAGCGGATCACGTATGTTGTTCACATTCGGTAAAAATGCCTAATAATACTTTGCCAATACAAAGAAATTTCGTAAGTTAGAGACATTTTCGTGGGCTGGCATGTTCTTGATTGCTGTAGCCTGTTCTGTATATATGGTCTTATGCACTCTTTATCGATATTGTATCCAATTATCTTCTCCATAAAAGTCGTATCTGGATTCTTTCAACTTGAACCCCTACTCCGGATGTGCGTTGCGATGCAGTGGATATCGACTCGAAACGACAAATTGGGGTGTCGAGTTTGAATTCCATTTGAATTCCTTGCATTCACTTACACACAAATACCCTTGGGAAAGGTATTAATCCGACACTTTCCTCCAGTTATGGGTTACATGATAAGACAGATTGAGTTCTATAGCCTTGGCCGGCAACCAATCTCCCGCAGAATGCAATAACAACCTACTGCGGGATAATCTTCTTCCCCAGTCAGTCATGTCACTTTCGAGACATGATCGCCCAAAGCGTGTATCACGCATGGCACTGAAATGAGTGACTCCAAAATTCTTGAGAAGACTTTTATTCCTCATGCGGTTTCAGATATTGACTTATCATTAATATATTGTCCAAATATGCAACCACAAAGTCAAAGTCTGTTATGTTGCCAAGTATAAATGAATAACTCAACAACAGAATCAGAATATAAGTTGTATTCCGCGGAAAGACGGTTAGTATGTACAGAAGTGATTAGTAATATTTACAATAGAAAGATACAAGAGTCCAATCCGTCGTAAGACGTGTGTATACGTGATTATTTCCGGTACGCCACCGGAAGTGTGACTAACTCTTCACTGACTCGCACTGACTCTTCAGTAACTCATTAGAGACTCTCAAGTGACCCTCTACGACTCTCTTGTAGAGAATCCACCATTGCTATATATAGCAATGGGGACAGTCCATTTGTAGTCAAATAGGAGCGGCGCCCTAACAAAGTCGCTCAGCATAGTATCCATCACTTGTTGGAAAATTGCAGCCTTTACCCCCGAAAGGTAGGCATTCGGACTTGTACAATCCATGATCAGTGTTGATAGATAGCAACTTAGAACATTCTTCTTCCACCGGTATTTGAAGATACGTCTCACTGAGGTCGATTTTTAAAGGCTTTCTCTATATTTATCGAAAATCTCTTCCGGTCTAGGTAAAGAATAATGATTGTCTTTGAGTGCCGCATGAAGCCCCGTCGAGAAATCGGCGAAGACCCGGATGTCGTTTGACTTCTTCTTCACATAGACGGTCGGTGAAGCCCATTGACTATACACAGTTTTTTACAAGACACCGGTTCTTTATTGTCTGTCGAGTTCTTCATTTATTTTTGACAAAGAGGCGAAAGGCACATTTTGTTTTTTCATTAGCCGCATGTCCTCGTTTAAATCGAATTTTGCCATCATCTTATGACACCAATCAAGGACCCCAGGAAATAACTTCCGGAATTTTGTTTTTAAGTCTTTCATTAGATTATTTGCCTCGGTTGTCAGGATTTTGTGTTTTGGGCAAAAAGAATTAATTGGTATATCTCATAACTTAAATTTCTCCATGCAGTCTGTGCCAAAAATTTTTTCAGTATTCTTTAATACGAATGTCTTTAGTTTTAACGTCTTTCTTTGAAATATTACATTCGTTATAAGATCTCCCGTAAAGTTAATTTCTTTCCCTGTCACGGACATAGCCATTTTATTAGTTCTTAGCAAGGTTGGTTTTCCCAAATTTTTCCAGGTGTGTAGATTTATGATTTTTAAATCTGAACCAGAATCCAACTGTAATTTAATATTTTTATTTAAGATTTGCACTTGCATGTACTTCCTAATGTTTAACCCGTCTTGTTCATCTGCTTTTGTGTTTTTTATGTAGCTATTAATCTTCTTTTTTTTTTCACGCCACAATGTAAGCTCTTGTGCCCGATACCCCTACAATGGAGGCATTTTTATTCCGGTAAGGGGAGTCTTTATACTAATGTAATAATCGCACGCTTACGAATATCTAACAGTCCTTCGTTGTTTGTTGGAGAGTAAGGTTTGGTTCATTTTCCAATTTATTTAGAACCCTACGTCTAATTTCAGCGTCTTTAGCTGAAACGAGTTCCTGAACAAATATCAGACACTTGAAATTATTTGCACTCAATTTGGACAGTTTGAAATTGTCGCAATGATTGTTAACGACCGACACGAACGTAGTGTAATCTTCAATATACTTTCTGATTAAATTCACGCATTTTCATTTCTTATGTTTTGTAAGAAGTTTAAGCGCTTCAGTGAATGTCAGTTCACTTGTTTTACGGAGTAAAATAAAATTCAGAAATTTGGTGTGTTCTGTGGTTCCCGTATTTTGAAGAAGAAGGCGAACTCTCTTAGAATCCTACCAATTTATACAATCTCTGTCGTATGCATTCTCGAATCTTCTAAAATAGGAGGCGAAAGTTATATCCTCGTTCGGAGAATATGTAAAAGGTCGTTTTTTGTGAGGACGCATTTTCTTTTTAACTAAGTTGTCCCGTTTTCTAGTTCAAAAAAGTTTTTTTTTTGCTGTTGTTGAGTTTGAACTAGAATTTCTTCGAGTTTTTGATGCCTGACATTAGTTTGTTTTTTTAAATTGAAGCCGTTCTTCTCCAGCTTGCTTTAGAATTTAAAGTCGTTCCTTCGCAGTTTGCTTTTGAGTTATAAGTCGTTTTTTTAATATCCAGCTGAAGTTGGTCTATTCTTTTTTACTGCTCAATTTGCTTCTCTTGCCATTTAAGTGTTTGTTGGTTTTGCTTCTCTTGCCATTTAAGTTCTTATTGGTTTTGCTGTTAAAGTTGTAACTTAAGAAAATCGAGCATGGTGGATTTAAGTTCGACCATGTTTATTTGTATCTTTTATTTTTAGGATAACCCGAATACAAATTAAATTCAAACGAAAACTTTTTTTCCTTTGAGTAACAACAAAGATCTTTAGTTCCTTACTTGCTCAGTAACGAAATAACAATTAAATGAAAGTGAATAACTATGATTTCTTACTCAGAGAATCAGCCGTGCTTTTTTTCGAAAAACATGAATTCTGGTAGTTTAGCCGCTCGCATTCAAATTCAGTGTAAGGTGGTTACACTTTATTTTTCGTTTTCTGAATTACCAAGTACTGTTGAGGAGAACAAACTGTGACAAAAAATAAAATTGAAACAATGTTGACAATTTGCACGCAGTCTTTTTGGAGTCCACAAGGGTCCTTAAGAATACTCGTCGACAAGTTGTTAGGGTCAGAAATAAAGACACAATGAAGGAATGGAATTAAACAAATATATTTAATACAAACCTGTACCAATGAGAGATTATTAGCGTGACTGTTAGTCCGGCTGTCAGAGTTATCTGCTGGGATAGATTCTGCTATCACTCTCCGCTCTCTACAAATCAGAATTACTGCTTATATATAGTTTGGAAGAGTTCATGTGTGATATGAGTAAGTTACCATAACAACTATAAACAGGTATTACTGGTAAATTGTTTACAGAAAATGTATTACTGGTATTTTTAATATAAAAATGCATTTTTTAAAATTTCATAGTGTTTACCTTTGGGGCTTCATTATTTGCCCACTGCTGGTACCCAAACAGGTTCTACCAGTTTACTCTGGAATGATATCAATTAAGCACTGGTTACAAGCATCTCAAATTTTATAATCTCTCGATCAAAGGACTTACTGCCGGATGTAGTTTATCGTCACACCAAGGTCTACAAATTAGTATAGATATTCGGAATATATGACTAGAGGAATAACTTTTTGCGAATAAATAAACATTATCAAGAATTATGGTACCGTTAAGTGACCTGATATGTCTCAGAACACTCAACCACGAATAATTTATAGTCAAAAAAAGTTCGGAATAATGACTTCAAACACACATTTTCCTGATTTTTCGAAGAATTCATATCTACTCAGTTTTCGTTTTCTAATGTAAACAAAGGTAAACAAAGAATTTCTTGACGAAATTTGACGAAATCCGTTACGAAATGGATTAACGCCGAAATATTTTTAATTTATTTATTTAAACATTATTTTTACTGTTTTAAACATTAAATATACTGTTTAATGGTGAAAAACAGAGTATCTTCTCAAATACGAATATCCATTATTATTTTAAAAAAAATATATTGAAAATATATTGGAGTTAATCCATTTCTTAGATAGATCGGAACAGACTAAGATAGATAGACAGATGGATATGAATAGACTAAAATAGATAGATAGATAGATAGATAGATAGATAGATAGATAGATAGTGAACAGACTGAAAATAGATAGATAGATAGATAGATAGATAGATAGATAGATAGATATGAACAGACTGAAAATAGATAGATAGATAGATAGATAGATAGATATGAACAGACTGAAAATAGATAGATAGATAGATAGATAGATAGATAGATAGATAGATAGATATGAACAGACTGAAAATAGATAGATAGATAGATAGATAGATAGATAGATAGATAGAACAGACTGAAAATAGATAGATAGATGATAGATAGATAGATAGATAGATATGAACAGACTGAAAATAGATAGATAGATAGATAGATAGATAGATAGATAGATAGATAGTAGAACAGACTGAAAATAGATAGATAGATAGATAGATAGATAGATAGATAGATAGATAGATAGATATGAACAGACTGAAAATGATAGATAGATAGATAGATAGATAGATAGATAGATAGATAGATCTGAACAGACTGAAGATAGATAGATAGATAGATAGATAGATAGATAGATAGATAGATAGATAGATAGATAGATAAGAAACCGACGACACGGAAAAATATAAAAGAGAGTTTGGAAAACTTCGACTTTGTGATGTTTCGGCAATGAACCATAAAAAAAATAAATAAATAAAAGAATTTATTTCACAAGGAAAGCATATTTATTTATATTATTATATATTTTACATTATTTGCACATTGGCTATGGTACACCTTTTTTGTCATTATCCCAAAATTTCGGCCGTTGTGCCCTCCGAATTTTATCAAGTGCCTGTCGATTTGGCAAACATTCAGGCAATGTTTGATAACATTCACCGAAGCAACTGCTGCTGATGATGTTGAAATCTTACTATCATTTTTCATTATATATTTATTAATGATTCTACTATCGTATTTGTTTCTATGCTAGGCCTAGTATTAGAATCTTCTAACCTAGCACATGCGCTGAATCTTTTTATGGTCTGATTCCCTAGTATCGTTCTCTGTCTAATATTTTTACTTCACTCCACATACCCATTTTCCTTCATACTTGATCAGCCATACCTGATTCTATTGTCCCATCATTTATTACGGCTTTTCTATGTACCTCCAGTTTTTTTTCTAGGGATTGTGATTGCCTTTATATTATTTGCAAGAAAATATTCCGCAAAGGATGTAATACGTACAGTTTTTCGTCATGGCTTCCTCTGTATTTGGCTTGACTGGCTAAAGTTTTCTGCGTTTGAAGAGCTGATTCTGAATGTTGCCCTGATGCTGATCTGGAACTTTTCCGATGTCTTCGATGTCCACCCCCACTTGTTTCTACCAACAGAAGCTGATGTCATATTTGTAGGGTAGCTGTGACTCAGTAGGATGCAGTTGAAATGGTCAACGTCGCGACTGTAGACCAATCTATTCGGCCATAAACGAATTTCATTTTTTACCGTTAAATCTTTTTTGATTTAATGGTATTTATTTTTAATGGTATTTTTAATGGTATTTATATTCAATATATTCAATAACAATAAAAATAAAAATAATTAATATATAAATAATCAAATAAAAACAAATAATTTTACAAATGATACTTATGAAAATTATTCATAAAATCTAATTCAGAAAGATTAATCATAAAAATCTTGACGTCTAGGGATCGAATATTTTCTTTTACTCCATCTCTCTATCTATCTATCTATCTATCTGAGTTTGTTTCTATCTATCTATCTATCTACCTATCTATCTATCTATCTATCTATCTATCTATCTATCTATCGATCTATCTATCTCAGTCTGTTCATATCTATCTATCTATCTATCTATCTATCTATCTATCTATCTATCTATCTATCTATCTCATTCTGTTCATATCTATCTATCTATCTATCTATCTATCTATCTATCTATCTATCTATCTAAACCTGTTCCCTATCTATCTATCTATCTATCTATCTATCTATCTATCTATCTATCTATCGTAATCCGTTCATATATCTCTATCGCAATCCGTTCATATCTATCTATCTATCTATCTATCTATCTATCTATCTATCTATCTATCGATCTATCTACCTATCTATCTATACATTGTCATCCGCAGACAGATCTGTTTCGCCGTATCACAGCTCATCAGTAAGGTTAGACTCCGATTGTTTTTTACCCAGGTTTGAAACCCGACCGAAATGGCGTCAGTCGGCGTCTCTACCCCTGGGCTATGGGTGTTCGGTGGAAGTAGGCAGACTTTTTAGCGCATATCATTATACGCGCCAAATAGCTAGTGCGCTCTAATTCATTTCACTGAATGAGCGATGCGTACATGCCAGAGTAGCTACTGTTTATCAAAGTCTACTATTTTTCCAGAGTGCTCAATCAGGGTGTGAGAGCGTAAATATAAACTTATTTATAAATGGAACTTTGTGTGTGTGTCCGTTACCTATAGACTCCGAAACTGCTGAACAGATTTTCTTGAAAATTTACACAGTTGTACTATAAACGTCTGCGAGTGTTCTTAGCTAGGTTTTGGGTCGAGGCACCCTCGATAAATATCGAAAATCGATAGTCGAAAAAATCGGGTTATAGAAGGAGTGGTCCGATTTTAATCAAATTTTATACACTCATAGACAAAGATATAAGAAACGAAGTTTCAAGGTTGCAGTTCTTACAATAGTGCAGAAATTTTGATATCGATACCAGGAAATCTAAATCAAAATTTGACTTACATCCATTCATTTTTTTTCAGTCTACGGTTTCGCTTTAACTGGAAACAACTAATGCTTTTTAGTATGTCGTGCCAACGTCCAAAGAGTCCAGGACCATGGATTAGTTTTAAAGATTAGGTGCGATTGGTAAATTGACGCAATTATTTTATTATTTCAAATATACTTTAGGCTGAGTCTGAGCTCCAGGATCATGGATTAGTTTTAAAGCTTTCATTACACCCGAGCAACGCCGGGCTATACTGCTAGTATATATATATATATATATATATATATATATATATATATATATATATATATTTGTCCGAATGTTTTATTTATCCAAGCGCTGTCGGCTATTCTTTTAGCCATTATCAAGAATCAATTTTATTTTACTTTTAAAATTAAAATCAATTATTTATTACAAAAAAATAATTTACTTGCAAAGTTAAATTGCAGTGAACCAATATTAGATACGAGTCAACATGTTCTTTAATGAACTGTGTTCCTGGTAAATCCAAATTCGTAAATAAGTAACAAGAAAATTCACGTTATATCTCTCTGATCATAGCTATATAAGGTCTATATTATATATTAGGTCCATATTAGGTCTATATTAGGTCTATATTAGGTCTATATTATATTTTAGGTCTATATTAGGTCTATATTAGGTCTATATTATATATTAGGTCTATATTATATTTTAGGACTATATTAGGTTTATATTAGGTCTATATTATATATTAGGTCTATATTAGGTCTATATTATATATTAGGTCTATATTAGGTCTATATTATACATTAGGTCTATATTAGGTCTATATTAGGTCTATATTATATATTAGGTCTATATTAGGTCTATATTATATTTTAGGACTATATTAGGTTTATATTAGGTCTATATTATATATTAGGTCTATATTAGGTCTATATTATATATTAGGTCTATATTAGGTCTATATTATGTATTAAGTCAATATTAGCTCTAAATTAGTTCTATATTATATATTAGGTCTATATTAGGGCTATATTATATATTAGGTCTATATTAGGTCTATATTATATATTAGTTCTATATTAGGTCTATATTATATATTAGGTCTATATTAGGTCTATATTATATATTAAGTCTATATTAGGTCTAAATTAGTTCTATATTATATATTAGGTGTATATTAGGTCTATATTATATTTTTGGTCTATATTAGGTCTATATTAGGTCTATATTATATATTAGGTCTATATTAGGTCTATATTATATATTAGGTCTATATTAGGTCTATATTATATTTTAGGTCTATATTAGGTCTATATTAGGTCTATATTATATATTAGGTCTATATTAGGTCTATATTATATTTTAGGTCTATATTAGGTCTATATTAGGTCTATATTATATATTAGGTCTATATTAGGTCTATATTATTTATTAGGTCTCTTATAAGTACACATGGGGACCTAGTCGTCGAAAATACAAATATAATAACATCAGCTAGATGTGAAAAAGGTTAAAATACTGGATGCACTATTAATGATAAAGTCAACGCTCAATAATATCAACTATGAACACGGGCTAAATGTGCTGACCATTATCTAGCTACATACTTAAAACAATCCACTTAGTTAAAAGTAAATAAAATTCATCCTTCATAATGGGTAAAAATATAACCGAAAGCGCTTAAATAAATAAAATATCAATACAATTTTTATATAAATTTTTCTGTCTTTTTTAGCTAAACTTTTATGATAGAAGGAATTCTGCCAAAACACACACACACACACACACACACACACACACACAGACAGACACACACACACACAAACAAACGCACACACACACACAAACACACACACACACTCACACACACACACACACACACACACACACACACACACACACACACACATATATATATATATATATATATATATATATATATATATATATATAATATCAGTGAACAAACAGAAAGGCAAGCCGCTCGAGGGCGAAATGTTGAAAGACAGAATGCTTATTACATTATTAAATAAGAAAAAAATAATTTGTGTTACCACCAATCACCTCCACTTCTAGGAGTGTGGTGCTGTTATAGCAAACCTTAGGGGAAATTGATAATCAATTATTAATTTCCACATCACCATTTTTTGACGATATGAATCGACAAGTATTGTATTCGGTTCGTGGTAAAACAAATCTTAAAACATTACTGATCACTATAACAATAATTGCAATTGCCGAAAACTTTTTGAGTGTCCATTAAAAAAAAAATGTCTAACTGACTCTATAGTCTACCTACGATCCAATTCTACCATAGAAAATCCCACAGTAATAAAATTTTATATCGGTTGTACCAAGAATCCTTTCAAAACCTGCCATTATTTTCACACTTTATCTCTTAATAATAAAACTCACCACAACAGCACATCACTTTCTATTTATTATAGGCAATTAAAAGAGGCCAATGAAAATCCTACCATAAAATATCCTACCGTAAAATATGTATATATGGTTAAAAATGTGTTGTTTTTAAGCTTATAATAATTTTGAGTTGAAAAGTATCCCTAACAGAAAACATATTTCACTGCCTGACGAGGTGCTAAGATAGTAACGAAGCACAACGGGTGTTGTGTTGCAATAAACTATGTTTTTATTATTAACTTATACCAAAAATATTACCTCATATAATGCTCTACACTGTAACTAAAGTAAATCACTAACCAACCCATTGATTTGTACTACTTCAAAGGTATATATATATATATATATATATATATATATATATATATATATATATATCCCGACTAGAAGCTGTTGGATGTGTCTAGCCGCACTGGTGAGCTGTGATACAGCGAAACAGGCTTGTATGTGGATGACAAATATATTATGCTCTCATTACGATTGAGAAGAAAGGTTTTAAAAACAGTTTCCAGTTCTGTGATATATCCGTGACTCTTCAGAAATAAATTGAGTTCTTCTAATATACAACACGTTAAAATGTCCCTTCTCTAATTCCATGCGTCTATGGCTTGAGAGTAGCGACTCCGACTGACATAAAATCGGTCGAGTTTCAATCCCTACCATTAGCAACTGGATGTGTTTAGCCACATTGATGAGCTGCGAAATAGGCTTGTATGTGGATGACTAATATATATATATATATATATATATATATATATATATATATATATATAAACAAACATCTTCATGTTTTATCGATATAAAAAAATAAATACTGATTGGAGTTTCAGTCTTTATCTACTGAATAAAGCCAACGCCTGTCTGCGTAGGAAGCTGGTTCGTTTGAAATATCTGAATGTTGATGCCTCAAATGCCCCGTTACGAGGCACGGCGTGTTTATTTTAGTTCATTCAACGCTGGTTATCAGGCTGATTCAACGAATACAGAGAAAGTCTTAATACATTCCGAGTTAGAATAACGCTGGTTATCATCGTAAAGGAACATCACCGAACAGTAAAGAAATGAATTGAAGGTACTGGATGTCTCCAATCCAGGTTTTTACGAGGGTCATTCAATAAATAAGGGGAATTTTTCGGTATAAGGACATCTACGAGGGTCATTCAATAAATAAGGGGAATTTTTCGGTATAAGGACATCTACGAGGGTCATTCAATAAATAAGGGGAATGTTTCGGTATAAGGACATCTACGAGGGTCATTCAATAAATAAGGGGAATGTTTCGGTATAAGGACATCTACGAGGGTCATTCAATAAATAAGGGGAATTTTTCGGTATAAGGACATCTACGAGGGTCATTCAATAAATAAGGGGAATTTTTCGGTATAAGGACATCTACGAGGGTCATTCAATAAATAAGGGGAATTTTTCGGTATAAGGACATCTACGAGGGTCATTCAATAAATAAGGGGAATTTTTCGGTATAAGGACATCTACGAGGGTCATTCAATAAATAAGGGGAATTTTTCGGTATAAAGACATCTACGAGGGTCATTCAATAAATAAGGGGAATTTTTCGGTATAAGATAGAAGCTTACTTATTTTTCAATTTTTTTTCGACGTAGTCTCCCAGCAGTGTCACACACTTTTCCCATCTGTGCACAAGCTTCCGTATTCCCTCAGCGTAAAAATCTTTGAACTGATGTCTCAGCCAATCGCTCACAGCACTTTTGATTTCATCGTCACTTTCAAAATTCTTTAAACAATTTAGCCTACTTGCAGACATTTTTTTTTTTTGGTTGAAACATCTGGCACCATACACAGTTGACATTCTTCTATTGATTTCAACTGGTTTGCACTCTTCAGCAACCAAAAACTTGATAACTGACCTCTGTTCAATCCTGGAGCCTACTTCTTGTTCGGCCATCTTTATTAATCCCCAAAAGTTTCAAAAGTTTATTTCAATCTGCAAAAATAAATAAATAAATAAATCCCTTTGAAAAAGAAGTAAAGGAAAAAAATTAAAAAAGTAAGCTTCTATCTGTATTAGGAGTCTTTATACCTAAAAATTCACCTTATTTATTGAATGACTCTTGTATCTCTGAAATCCCAGTCCTATAACAACAGAAAAACATTTTCTGGTCAAGCCATGAAAATTTTAGGCGTCTGGTTGACTTCAAGTGTTAAGAAAGAACAAGGGTCTCGGCTCAAGTGGCAAGAGTCAGTTAAGTGTCATACGTGATACACGATTTGGGCAATCATGTCTCGAAAGAGACATGACTGACTGGGCAGAGGATTATCCTACAGTAGTTTGCCATTGCTTTCTGCGTTAGACTGGTTGCCAGCCAAGGCTATAGAACCCAATCTGTCCTGTTATTTGATTTATAGCTAGAGAGGGAAGAGATGTATTATATTACTAAGAGTAATTAGTGGGGGATCAGTTTATTACTTCACAACAATATAAAACTGATTCCCCACTTTATGCCCAGTAAAATCCTTAATCATGTTTTCAACTATTATATTCAGTCAGTTAAGTGGCATACATGATACACGCTTTAAGCAATCATGTCTCTTTCGAGACATGACTGACTGGGCAGAGGATTATCCTACAGTAGGTTGGCATTGCTTTCTGCGTTAGACTGGTTGCCAGCCAAGGCTATAGAACCCAATCTGTCCTGTTATTTGAGCTATAGCTAGAGAGGGAAGAGATGTATTATATTACTAAGAGTAATTAGTGGGGGATCAGTTTATTACTTCACAACAATATAAAACTGATTCCCCACTTTATGCCCAGTAAAATCCTTAATCATGTTTTCAACTATTATATTCAGTCAGTTAAGTGGCATACATGATACACGCTTTAAGCAATCATGTCTCTTTCGAGACATGACTGACTGGGCAGAGGATTATCCTACAGTAGGTTTGCATTGCTTTCTGCGTTAGACTGGTTGCCAGCCAAGGCTATAGAACCCAATCTGTCCTGTTATTTGAGCTATAGCTAGAGAGGGAAGAGATGTATTATATTACTAAGAGTAATTAGTTTATTTTATGGCATTTTTAATATACTCCCAGTTACATAAGGATATTTTTTTTTAATTTCCACACCTGGTTAGTTAGTTTGTGAAATGTTTTTTAGAATTTCTAGCTTGAATGATGACTTAAGATTATACCGCATATATATATATATATATATATATATATATATATATATATGTGTGTGTGTGTGTGTGTGTGTGTGTGTGTGTGTGTGTGTCAGATTATATAAATTGCAAACATTATTTTTGTTTATTTTTAATAAAATTCGTTCATACTCACGGATAATCTTCCGCGTACTACAATCAAAAGATATCAGAAATGAACTGTAATATTGACATATGTTATTATCATTCATTTCTCAAGGTACCCAAGTACTTTCAACCTCTTTACGAGATCATCTTCAGGGTTGTGAGTTATGGTAACAAATGTAAATATATAAAGAGAGAGAGAGAGAGAGAGAGGGAGGGAGGGAGGGAGAGAGAGAGCTAACTTGATATAGAAATTAAAGTGTTCGAAGCCATTATCAACGCCGAGGTATTTCAACATCTCACAGCACAGAGACTCTTCTTGTACAAACAGTATGTTTTCCGTTTCACCAGGTCTACTGCTGATATGCTAACGACCATCACTGAGTATATATACCAGGCTCTCGACAAGAATAGCGAAGCTCGAACTGTTGCCCTGGATATTTCCAAAGCGTTTGACAAAGTCTGGCATGCTGGTCCTCTACACAAGCTGCGGAGTTATGGTATAATTGGAAAATTGTTAGACCTAATCCAGTCATACCTCTCCAATCGCAAAATGAAGGTAGTATTAAACGGACATGCCTCCCAAAACTACCATACGAACGCGGGTGCCCCTCCTGGCTCTCTTCTGAGTCCTACGCCTTTTCTGATCTACATTAATGATCTCCCCCTCATAATCAGAGTCGGCATGTACGCCGACGACACCACCGTTTACTCTCGCCTCGACCAAAAATCCGCTGAGGTTGACAAAGCGAAACTCTCTACCGAACTCGAGAAGGACCTCCAATCCGTGGTGGACTGTGGTAAGAAATGGCTCGTAAAATTGAATACTTCCAAAACGAAGCTGCTCTCTATTAACCATCATAGACAATCGCTCCTACCCCACCCATTAGCATGGAACAGGCTTGCCTCCCTGAGAGTTAGATTTTGGTCTCACACTCTCAGCAGACCTCATGTGGAATGACTACATTGAATCCATTGATAAATCCGCTGCTAAGAAGGTCGGGGCACTGTGCAGGGCCGGAAGTGTCTCTCGTCTGAGTCCATCCTGCACATATATAAATCTACCATCCGCCCGTCTATTGAACACTGCTGCCACATCTGGTCGGGTGCCCCGGCTGTTCACCTCGGGGTTCTTGAAAGAATCCAACGTAGAATCTGTAATATGATAGATACCGACTTGGCAGCTCGGCTGAAGTCGCTATCTAACCGGCATGACGTGGCTTTCCTGTGCCTCTTCTAGAAATACTTTCACGGCTTCTGCTCCGATTAACTTAGATCACTGGTGCCTACAAGGTATAAATTTACACGAGCTACTATATTAGCAACTAGGTCTCACCCTTTTACAGTGAAACCGATAAAATTTAACTGAAATTTCTAATCTAACAGCTTCTTTTATCGCACCTCCCGCCTGTGGAATTCCTTTCCATATACTTGCTTCCCCGACAGATACAATCACCAGGAATTTAAATGTAAGATCAATAGATATCTCTTATTTCACTAACTCGCATCCAGTCTCTCATTTTCTTTTTTCCATCTACTCCACAACTATTCTCTGTGCAACAGTGGCAGTAGAATGCCATGCTTGGGGTGAGAAGTTTTTTAAAAAAATTATTATTAACCCAAGCGATTTCAAAAAGTCCGCTGTTAGTTCATTTATCAGTCGTTATGTTCTAACCTGTACTGAGTATATTTATATATATATATATAACATATTTCACTTTAACAAGCTTCTGCAGAGATTTCTTAAAGACAAACGATTTTTAAAAAAAGCTTCTTCTTTTTTTTCAAAATGTTAAACATCCGCAGAGAAATATGCTGAGGTTTGATTTCGGTGACTTCAGGCTTTGTATATCAAATTATTCTCTAACAGTTTTTTCAAATACACAACCAGGAACTTTCAGAATGCACTACGCGAGGTTTAAAATAACTAGGAATTTAAGGGAAAGTCTCTCAAGAATTGCAAACTCTTTCAATCGTGTTTATATGATCCTAAAATATATTTTCTGATCTGTTCATATCCGGATATTACTTCGAACTTTTCGTTTAGTAACATTTCTCGTTCTGAAAATAATATTATGGCTAACATATCTCGCGGCACAATCTGCAGACATAACCACCGTTGTAAGTTCTGGCTTTTTATTAACAAGCTCCACGTTATATTATAAAATAATATTATGGCTAACACATCTTATTGATACAATCTGCAGACATCACCACCGTTGTAAGTTCTGGCTTTATATTAACACGCTGCACGTTATATTATAAAATAATATTATGGCTAACATATCTTCTTAACACAATCTGCAGACATCACCACCGTTGCAAGTTCTGGCTTTTTATTAACACGCTCCACGTTATATTATAAAATAATATTATGGCTAACATATTTTCTTAGCACAATCTGCAAACATCACCACCGTTGTACATTCTGGCTTTTTATTTCGACGCTCTACGTTATATTTAAAATAATATTATGGCTAACATATCTTCTTGGCACAATCTGCAGAAATCACCACCGTTGTAAGTTCTGGCTTTTTATTAACAAGCTCCACGTTATATTATAAAATAATATTATGGCTAACATTTCTTCTTAACACAACCTGCAGAAATCACCACCGTTGTAAGTTCTGGCTTTTTATTAACAAGCTCCACGTTATATTATAAAATAATATTATGGCTAACACATCTTCTTAACACAATCTGCAGACATCACCACCGTTGTAAGTTCTGGCTTTTTATTAACACGCAGCACGTTATATTATAAAATAATATTATGGCTAACATATCTTCTTAACACAATCTGCAGATTTCACCACCGTTGTAAGTTCTGGCTTTTTATTAACAAGCTCCACGTTATATTATAAAATAATATTATGGCTAACACATCTTCTTAACACAATCTGCAGACATCACCCCCGTTGTACGTTCTGGCTTTTTATTAACACGCTCCACGTTATATAATAGTCTTTGCCGTTTTTTTTTCTTTCAATTTCCACACTGGTCTAGCCAGTTTGGTACAATTTTTAAGGCTTTCTAGCTTAAGTGTAGATCTGTGGTCATACCAACGATTTTGAAAATTACCTTCAGCAAACCCAAAGTGTTATTCTCTGTCCATCCTTTACTTCTGATTTATAAATAACTTCTTGTTGTACGTTTGATAAAAGAAAAAAATGTTAGAGAATTCAGTTGATGTAAATCGTCTGAAGATACCGAAACGTTTAAACCAAGGTTGCGTAATCCACTGACATTCAAATGAATATATATATATATATATATATATATATATATAATTGAGGCGTGCTCAACACTGGCTATATAATGTTTATAGACACATACAGAGTACAGATGGAAATCGATACCTAATTTTCTCTTTTCAGTCATCCATGCGACATCAAATCACCGTCTAGTGTTGATTCCTGTTCTAACTATCTATTTGAATATATATATATATATATATATATATATATATATATATATATATATATATAAAAATTAAAAAAGGATTAATTCAATGATGCTGGTTGATCCTTTCGATATGAAAATCCCCACGGGGGATAACACATCACCTCAGCAACAGAATAATCCTTTCAGAAACTGGAGAAAATCAGTCTAATTTACCTTTTTAAATAAATTTGCAAAGAAATTAAAAAAGAAAAAAAGAAAAAGAAAACGAAAAAAAAGAAAAAGATAAAACAAAATAAAATAAAATAAAATAAACAAGAAAAGAAAAAATTGACATCGTCTGAGTTCGCAAAAAAGGAAAGAGAATTGTAACTTAAAATTAACGGACGGCCGTGTTGAATTGATATAAGGTTAAGCAACACGGAAAAAAGGTGGGAGATAAGAGAGATAAAGGAAGGAAGGGATAAGAGAGAAGAGAGATAAGAAAGATAAAGGAAGTAATATATATATATATATATATATATATAATCCACCCAATTATCTTGAACAGAAGTAGAGGCTCATCCCTTGATTCATGTTTTCTTCTCCTCAGATCTTATTAGTGGTGTTGTTACGATTTTTTTACGTGTGTGTGTGTGTGTGTGTGTGTGTGTGTGTGTGTGTGTGTGTGTGATGTTTGGAGATGATGGCAACTTCTCTTCGTACTAAAGGTCCCGTGTTGGTAGTTCACTGGTTGATGCGTTTGACTGGTAACCAGGAGCCTAATCCTTTTGCGTCTAGAAAGCCTGCTCTGATCAATAGTCGAATAACATCGAGGTTCTTGCAGTTTCATATCACGCATGGATGAGTGTCTCTGCAAGCGTCCCCGGTAAGCACCCTGAGCCTACACTACGCTTCAGTTTGTACCAGTTCCATTCCCACACATGTTTTTGACGACCGACTGCTATTTCTACTCTCGGCCTCTTCTTACCTAAATAACTGACCATGACCATAAGCAATCATATAAATAAAACAAAACCAACCAAACAAAAGACATCTAAACTCCCCAACATTTCTCTCTTCAACATCGATAGTATTTGTGCCAAATTTTGCATTGTGGAATCGTTCCTCTACGAAAAGACCCCAGATATCCTGACTTTCTGTGAAACTAGCATAACTCTAGAATTGATTTCTCGATCCCAGGTTACTTTTCTCTGTGTAGGAAGGACTCAGGCATGACCTGGGAGTTTATATCAGCGAACATCTCTCTCTCATCATGGAGATCTCTCTTGAATATCCAGGCCACTCTTACATGTATCTCTACTAAGCTACCTCTTCTTTCTCTACCTCTCCCCTTCCTCTCATGACTGTTCCGAGCTAGATAGTAATTCTGATAATATATACAAGGACATTTCCCTACACCCGTTTGCAAATATGTAGCTTTTGTTCTGTGGTTTTAGTACCCATCATACCAAGTGGCCAAAACTCTCTGTCACTGATCTTGATAGTTTCCGAAACCTCAAGCAAAAAGGTGGATTTCCCAACGCGTAACCCTGAGGAATACACTTATTTTGGGGGCTATTCTTTACTTCTATTCCTGTCTCATGTCATGCTATGTTGCTCTGTCCTCTTGGCGGTTCTGATCATGCAGTGGCGCCTGTAAACATCTTCTACCCCGTAGAGTTTACTATTGGCAGGCAAAGTGTTACGAAGGAGAAGGAATGATTAGTATCATTGCCCAGTTATGTTAGTAAAGTATTTTAAGAGCTATACTTTTTGGAAATCCTAAAATGTGTAAATAAAGAATAATTTTTTACTATGGTCATTGAAAAGATAAAAAAACTCTATTTACCCATTTAGTTCCATGTGGTTCTTTTTCAGGTTTTAGTTGGTGGGCAACTTTTCTTGGAGATTCTTTCGGCTGGATAT
Source organism: Ascarosepion bandense (assembly GCA_037127315.1). Taxonomy (NCBI): domain Eukaryota; kingdom Metazoa; phylum Mollusca; class Cephalopoda; order Sepiida; family Sepiidae; genus Ascarosepion; species Ascarosepion bandense. Next base: position 4,031,584 of record JBBBDQ010000926.1, on the reverse strand, counting down.
AAATCCTTGAATCAAAGCCGGAGTTTATAATGTCAGCAAATCCTTTTAACAACTAACTACTCTCTTCCCAAAACCTATTTTTATGAGAGCTAACACCTAATTTGCATATTTCTAGAACATTTCGAATTCTCTTGATTTTACTCGAACATTCTACAATCTTCCAAAAAGTCCTATTCCTAATTTCTCTATTTAAAAACTACTTCATGAATAAAAACTTTTTTGTAATAACAAGTAAGAGTCAATAGAATTCATTACTATAACTTTTTAGACATTATTAATATTATCTTTTTATACATATAAATGCATCCTCGTAACACTAGTCTCTTAAAGAGCAACACACTGCGTCTCCTTTTTCAACCGACCTGATGTGGAACTATTACATCTAATCTATAACTGCATCTACTGCTAGGAAGGTTGGGACACTGTCGGGCCAGAAGTTTTTCTCGTCAGATTCCATCTTTCATAGTTTTAATGTAATGTGGCTTCACTCTGTCTTTTTACAAATATTTTCATCGTAACTACTCTGACGAGCTTTTTTTTCCCTTGGTGCTCGAGCCACACAAATTTAAATATACTATAACACTTGCATCTAGGTTCCACCCTTTTACCGTTGAGACAGTTAAATGTAACCCTTCGTCTACTCTAATAGTTTCTTTTTTCGCATTTCCCGCCTGTGGAACTCCCTTCCATCTACTTGCTTCCCTAATACATACAATATCTAAAAGTTTAAATGTAACTTCAATTTCCATCTTCTATCTCCTTGGATCTTATTCATCTTTTACCTTATCTTCGGCAGATACCCCTAATTTCCATAGTTTTTTTTTTAGTTTTTTTTTTATCAAGCTGTTGCACTCTGCGAATAAGTGGTGATCCTGCCTTGCTTACGGTGAAATTATTAATAAATGAAAGAAAATAAACTCACACAACATTAATAGCAACTTTATTCCATCCCCTCATAGATAGTAGCAAAATAAAAAGTATCTACCCTTTCTCAAAAAACCTTACAACCCAATATAAGAATTACTCAGACAAAACTAAAAAGTGACCTGTCCAAAACTAAGCTACTCTGCACCCTTCTCCTAACCCAAGGCTGTATTACTATGGCTACAAACTGCTGGCTAAATAGTACTAAACTCCCACCACATTGACTTACATATCATAGTACCAAAATAAATCGTTTTCATCATTTATTTTTCATTTCAACTTATCATCAGATGAGAAACAAACGCAGCTCCAAAACGCGAAGATTTTTGTGTAGTGATTCTATGCTTTTATAAACCATTGTAACAACCATTACAATATAAAGCTGTACGTTGTATCGAGCACACTTTATAAAAATAAATGCATGAATAGTGGGTTTAAAACCTACGTGTTCCATAACATTCTTACAATATATATATATATATATATATATATATATATATATATATATATAGAGAGAGAGAGAGAGAGAGAGAGAGAGAGATATTATGGAATGACGTGGAAAAACATTTTAAGGACGCGTTTCGCAGATATGTCTTAAATTTTTCAAAAGACGAATCCTACACACTTCAGTAAAACACGCTATTAAAATAATTCGGTTTCTTCAGGCTGAAAAATCTAAGACACGTCAGCATATATATATATATATATATATATATATATATATATATATATATATATATATTTCTTTAATCCGAAGTGGAAGAGTAGGAAGGTAAATTCCAAGAACCTGATCCTAATCAATATTTAAAATTTTTAATATTAAAAAGTAATGCAGGCAGAGAGCTCAATGTATTAAGACTATAGAGCCAATATAAATTAGAGAAAATTTTCAAAATTCAAAGGTGTCGGATGTACATTTCGACATAAGATCTCTAATAGAGACTCTACGTCACGTCAGCGACATTGTTTTTCCAAATGGCGAAGGCCCTGAGTTAGAGTGTGGAGGGGATTTAAGTGGAAACGGACAGAGCTGGTAGTCGCGGGGTTACAGGGTGTTGAAATGGTATATTTAGGAAGGGGAGAAATAGGAGTTCATATTTTATAAAGATAGACAACTAAATGAGTTAAATTACTTTTTAAAGTTAAGATTTTGGGCTGTTTGAAGAGGTGTATATGGGCGGGAAGGAATGGGTTTCAATATAAGATTTAAAAATTTTTTTATTTAAGTTTATTTGATTAAACCTTTTAGGTGGAAGCGAGTTAAATGCCAATTACAGGAAGTTATCAGTTTAAAAATAATTAGAGAAAAATTTTAGAGAAAAAAATATTAGAGAAAAAAAAATATATACATATATATATATGTGTTAACCAAGGAAAAAGGGGTTTAGTAAAAGAATCCATATTTTCTAAAGATAGGCAATTAAAGGAGCTTGGGATAGGAAGGTAGGGGGGTTAAAATACTTTTTAAGGTTAACGTTCGGGTAAAATTAAGATTAAAACTTAAATTAAATCCTTTTAATTTATATTCTAACATCTAGTTAACGGGGATTTAAATTCTAAATTTAAGTATTCGAATAATTTGCCTTGTGGCGGCACTTACTGATGAATTCCCTCCTAAGATTCAGTAGCCGGTGTTGGTGGGGGGTATTTTAATATTGAAATTTTTTCCAGTAAACTTCCGGACCTTTTCGAACCCCGGTCAGAGGTACCAGACAGCCCTTTCGCGAGCATTCTGGAAAATGAAAGAAGAAGGGCTGGATCCTGAAATTAACTGGAAACTGATAGGTTCAGCCCGTATTTCGAGGAATTTTCGTGATAGGTGCTGTTTATGTTTACTGGAAAAAATTCCAAGATTAAAATACCCCCACCAACACCGGCTACTGAATCTTAGGAGGGAATTCATCAGTAAGATGCAATATATTTCTTAAATGAACCATATTAATACAAGGAAATATCTTCAATAAGAATCGCAGTAATGGCGTTGTAAAGGAGGGCTCGGAGAACCTGTTACCAACAGGTCAGATAGAGGGAAAAAGAGACAGGAGAAAGCAAAGGATAACATATTTCAAGGACCTAATTAGGTGGGTGACGGAATGAGGATTGCATGGGGTAACAGGAAAAGGCTTGCTCAGAGTCACTACAGATAGGGAAACGTGGAAGGCCATGATCGCCTACGTCCTGAAAGGACAAGGCAAATAGAAGAATATATATGCCAACTGTTTATAAGAAATTATAATGTGGATATAAAGTGGGGGATCAAATCTAAATCATAATCAATATATAAACTGATCCCTCATTTTGTGGCCATGCTAGTTTTTATATGTTTATATTCTAGATTTATGGGCTTGAGCTAGTGGATGACGGAACGAGGATTGCATGGTGTAACAGGAGAAGGCGTGCTCAGAGTCACTACGGATAGGGAAACGTGGAATGCCATGATCGCCTACGTCCTGAAGGGACATGGCAAATAGAAGAATATATATGCCAACTGTTTATAAGAAATTATAATGTGGACATAAAGTGGAGGATCAAATCTATATTATAATCAATATACAAAAACTGATCCCTCATTTTGTGGCCATGCTAGTTTCTATACGTTTATATTCTAGATTTAGGGGCTTGAATTAGTGAATGACGGAACGAGGATTGCATGGTGTAACAGGAGAAAGCGTGCTCAGAGCCACCAGGGATATGGAAAAGTGGAAGGCCATGATCGCCTACGTTATGAAGGGTCAGGGCACATAGAAGAAGAATATATATGCCAACTGTTTATAAGAAATTATAATGTGGATATAAAATGAGGGATCAAATCTATATCATAATCAATATATAAACTGATCCCTCATTTTGTGGCCATGCATATTCTACACGTTTATATTCTAGATTTAGGGGCTTGAGCTAATGGATGACGGAACGAGGGTTGCACGGTGTAACAGGAGAAGGCGTGCTCAGAGCCACCAGGGATATGGAAAAGTGGAAGACCATGATCGCCTACGTCCTGAAAGGACAAGGCAAATAGAAGAATATATATGCCAACTGTTTATAAGAAAATATAATGTGGATATAAAGTGGGGGATCAAATCTATATCATAATCAAAATATAAACTGATCCCTCATTTTGTGGCCATGCTAGTTTCTATACGTTTATATTCTAGATTTAGGGGCTTGAGCTAGTGGATGACGGAACGAGGATTGCATGGTGCAACAGGAGAAGGCGTGCTCAGAGCCACCAGGGATAGGGAAACGTGGAAGGCCATGATCGCCCACGTCCTGAAGGGACAAGGCACATAGAAGAAGAATGCATTTTGACACATTCTAATACCTTCCAAATTAAGTTCTCATTAAGTTCCCTTTCTGCTCGAAAAGAGGATGTGAAGACATCTAAAAATATAGGTTTATATGTTATTTTCAAGGAACTGGCGAAATTCTGACACATTTTTCTGCTTACTATTCTCTGTGTCAACCGAATTAAAGTTTTATTGAGATGACAGAATATACATGAGGAAGAGATCTGCTATATTTTAGCATGGAGTGTTTGATTTTCATCTAAATATATTCAAGTCTCTTTCGTTTATAAATATATATCCTGTCGAGTCTTTTATTTTAGGCTTCTTTACGTGTTTGCTCAATTGAATTATTTTCCAAATTCAAATTGTTGTAAAGTTAATCCAGTTCTCATGTTATTTTTCATTGCCTCGGGTCGCACAATATCGGTCACTCGTTTATAAACTTAGCTACAAAACGACAGGAAATGTAAAACGAATTAAGAATAATTTGAGGTTCTGCACCCAAAATGAGGTCCCAACTTTTAACCTTTGAATTTGAAGTGAAATATAAATTCAATTTGATACAAAAATCACGAAGCGAAGTGAGAGCAAATGAAGTTCAAGGTTCTTGCAAAGTAATTTTGCAATTAGTCGAAACCCTAAATTAAACACGTGTCTCACTTAATATTAAAAACAAAAGTAAATTCTATTTTTCGATTTTGTTGGTGATGCCATACTGTAAAAAACAAAATGACGAAACTAGCTGTTTATTAAACTTTTACTGATATGTAATGTGCAGAAGGATGTGCGTTGTGGCGCAGCGGATATCGATTCGGAACGAGAAATCGGAGAGACGAGTTCGAATTCCAGTTGAATTCATTACATTCACTTACGCGCAAATACCCTTGGAAAAAGTATTAATCCGTCTCTTTCCTCCAGTTGTGGGTTAAATAACAGGACAGATTGGGTTCTATAGCCTTGACTGGCAACCAGTCTACCGCAGAAAGTAATGGCAACCTACTGCGAGATAATCTTCTGCCCAGTCAGTCATGTCTCTTTCGAGACATAATTGCCCAAGCGTGTTTCACGTATGGCACTTAACTGACTGAATGCGCAGAAAGACTGCATTGCGTCGATCGAAATGAGGAAGACATAATCGCTTGCTCTGGACATCAGAATTAAAAACTCTGATTCCTTCTTTCCTCTGGAAGAACAAACAATGACATATACAGTGAATAAGTATTTAACATCTGAGCCAAAAAGACAAGCTTAAGTTCAATTTAAATTTCAAATCTATTAAAAGCGAGAGGAGAGCATAGAAAAATACAAATAGAGAGATAGAAGGAGAAGGAGACAATCAGAAACAAAGAAGGTAAAATAGATAGATATGAACAGACTGAGATAGATAGATAGATAGATAGATAGATAGATAGATAGATATGAACAGAATGAGATAGATAGATAGATAGATAGATATGAACGGACTTAGATAGATAGATAGATAGATAGATAGATAGATATGAAATGTCAAGATAAAAAGTCAAACAAAAATCATAAAAATCAAGACAGTCAAAAAAAGAGTCGTCTTTGTAGTTATTTATTTTTTTTAATGTTACATCTTTGTCCTATATTTTGAAATGCCTTTCAATATTTCTGCCTGAATCTATCTTGCTCTTTATTCTTGCCTTTGATTCGTGGGACTGAGTCCAATGTCGGCAACGGGGTCGGGTAGTTAAGCTTAAATCTTAGGAAGCATGGATCTTCTTTTTGTTTACAATACCAAGTATGTCGAAATACTTGACACTCGATATTGCCTGATCAACAAGTTGTTGTTGGTTCTCTTTCTTGACAGGTGCGTTGAGAATGGAGCTTGCACGACGAGAGCTAAGTGGGATGTGTCGCGGGCTTAAGATTTTTGCCAGGTCAGGGTCTGGGTGAGGTTTATCGGCTAGAGTGCTTGAAAACGAAGAGGTGTGGGGTGTCCCAAGAGTCTTATCGCTAATCTTAACTTTGTCTTGTCTTAGCCCATCCTTTTCGAAGAGTCAGTCCATTATCAACTCTTCAACGTTGGTGTTGATTGCTAGCTAATTATCAAGGGTACTTAAGCTGACAGGTGCTCGTTCCGGTGAAGGGTCCTACTATGGGTCGCTCTCTCTCACTCTCTTTCTCTTTCTCTCTCTCTCTCTCTCTCTCTCTTTTTTCCTTTCCAACGAAAGAGAGAAACGTTCTGCGTAGATTTTCTTCTCGTCTTTTCCGTCTCATCATAAGACACAAGAGTTATCGGACTGCCAACGTGAAATAAGCTGACGACTGCAAAGTGCCTCTCGACACCCCATTTTCTGTTCAATCGACTCGTTATCGATGTCTCTCCTCTCATTCCGCCTACCCCACGGCTAGATAATAGCCACCCCACCATCCATCACCCAATGACTAGAAACGCGTAAATGAAAATATAAATAAGTGAACGATGTTCTTTTAACCACCCAAAAAGACAAAATTATTTCATACAAAAAAGGAATTCGTATGTTTAGTTCTGTGGTTAGAGCATTGTACAAAAAGCTGAATCATTTAAGTTTCTTTTAAAAACCGGATAGAAAAGAATCTATATAAAATAAGTAGACAAAGCTTATCTATATTATTTAATGAAATATATATATATATATAAATGTGTGTGTGTGTGTGTGTGTGTGTTATGTCTTGAAGGCTGTCACAGTGCGTTGAATGAAGTACAGGAAGGTCGGGAGGTGTTTGTATGACCTGTTTAATATTTCGAGACAATAATCTCATCATCAGAATGGCAGAGAAATCCTTATAATGACCGTGCTTTTAGCTGCCCATCTATGAATGGCTGGCTTTATCCACTGCTGCTGTACGTGTGTGCGTGTGTGTATGTGTGCGTGTGTGTGTGTGTGTGTGTGTGTGTGTGGGAGTGTGTATCTGTGTGTGTTCTAGTTGTTTTTTTTTAATTTTAAACATCGCCCGGTTCACACTCCACCCACATCTATTGAACAGGTGAAGAGACTCATCCCTTGTTTCCTGTTTAGGATGCGGTTTCCGGTTTTCTCTTTTCTAATCTTCTTCCCACTCCGTGTTTTTTTTTTTTTTTTTTTCAGTTGGAGTAGATAGACTAAACTATCGCCCGGTTCACACCCCACCCACATCTATTGAACAGGTGGAGAGACTCATCCCTTGTTTCCTGTTTAGGATGCGGTTTCCGGTTTTCTCTTTTCTAATCTTCTCACGCTTATGTAGCCCTCTGCACATCAGTGGCGTTACCGCCTTGCTTGGGGTGATATGATTAAAAAAAATATACTGTAGAATATAAGAGACAATGAATGTCTATTATGCTTAATCATGAGCCGTTCTCAACATCGTATTTTGGCTTTAATTTTAAAGACAAAATTTCTCCAACATTTGGATAATTTTTTATTAAGTTGGTTAAATCCAAAATACGATGTTTAGAACGGCACATGATTAAACATAATAGACATTCATTGTCTCTTATATTTAACAGTATATTTTTAGAAAATTATCTGCTGCCTCGATACACTATATATATATATATATATATATATATATATATATAGTTGTAATAGTTGTTATAATGGTTTATAAATTCATCTCGTAGGTTTTTTCCCTGCTGTTCATGCATTTACTTTTATAAAGAGTGCTCAATACAACGTAGAGCTTTATATTGTAATAGTTGTTACAATGGTTTATAAATTCATAGTATCACTACCACTACACAAAAATGTTCGCGTTTCCAACTTTGTCACCCGATGAGAAGCGCGTAAAGCAGCTTCGAAACGGGAAAATGTTTGTGTAGTTCCACAACTTTGTTACACTATATATATATATATATTAAGTAGTACTAAACTATCACCCGGTTCACACTCCACCCACGTCTATTGAACAGGTGAAGAGACTCATCCCTTGTTCCCTGTTTAGGATGTGGTTTCCAGCTTTCTCTTTTCCAATCTTTTTACTCTTACGTAGCCCCCTGCGCATCAGTGGCGTTATCGCCTTGCTCGGGGTGATATGATTAAAAAAAAAAAGTATCCATGTTAATTTGTAAGGTTACTTCCACGGGGTATCGTAATGCGATGAGAAATTAATGTTAGAATATTAAAATTGGACGAATTTACAAATTAAATTGGTGATCATTTATTTCGTGAGTATTTTATAAGAGTATTTTATAAAAAAAAATATTCAACTCCTCAGACCGAAATGTTAACAAAAATGAAGGGGTCAGATTTATCCGGACGAATCGTGGTGGGTGGGGAAGAAGGAAACATTTTATCGATGAGAAGGGAATTAGTTGTGCAGTGTTAAACGTGGATGTTACGCCTAAAATGCCGCATTTCTATCCCAGGCGATAAGATAACCTCGGACTGAACTTTCAGTTGGCTATTCTCAAATTCAGGATAGCAAATTTAGAGGCCGTATTACAACGAGAAAGAAGTGGATTGTTAAATTTTTATATTAACTCCGACGGCAATAATATCTTCATCTTACAAATAACTAGCAACATAGCCCGGCGTTGCCCGTACAACATTTTAATTTCTTCACTTATTAATGAATTCCTTCCTAAGATTCAAAAGTAAGTCCTGATGAGGATACTTCAAAATCAGAATCTTCTCCAATAAACATAGACGGCACCTATCACGAAAATTTTTAGGGGTACAAGCTGAGCCTATTAATTTTCAGCTGATTATAGGATCCTGCTCTTCCTCCTTCATTTTCCAGAATCTACGTGATAGTGCCGTCTGGAATCTTTGGTTAGGGTTCGAAAACGAGTACTTGTGGTTGTAAAGTCTCTGTTTGAAAGGGCCCGCGGACATGCCAATATAAGTCCGATAATTGTCTTTGTTGTTATATGGAGAAATACGGGCTTCATAAATTACATGGGTGGATTTACATTTGCTCTGCACCGGGCAGGTATCCATAGAATTACAATTACATTTATCAACAATTCCGGATTTAACGTCGGTATTATTTAGGTTCATTAAAATATGCCTATTATGGGAATTAATTATATCATCTATATTTGAGGTGCAAGAGTAACTGATTTTTGGGGTGAATTTATTAAAAAAAAAATTTTAAGGGATTATTATTATTATTGAAATGTTTATCGATTAATCTGAGAAAGTACTTACCAATATTTATATTAGTTAGCTTACAATAAGGAGGGTTAAACCAAATTATCTTCCTTTTTCTACATTTTCGGGTGTTTTTAGTTTTTGATGATTCTGGGTTTATAGCAGGCTTATCATACGTTAACTTGTTAATAAAACCGCTTTTCTGAAGGGCCTTATCGTAAATTTCTGAAACAAATATGTTTAAATTCGCTGTAGACACTTAGAATATAATCTATATATCTAAAAGGCAATCTGTGAGTTTGTGTGTGACTGATCCCTATGCACGCCTATATTTTTTAATATTTCTTTTGTTTTGAAATTACGGGGAAAATATTCACATTTTCTTGTTGACCAAATGAATTTTTTAAAACATCGGAATAAAAATTAAATATCAAGGCTCATTTTTTTTTTTTTAATAAAAAATATTTTAGTCGCGTTTGCCACGTGTGATTTGATTTCTGTGACGTAATTCAGTAACCATCTTAGATGTTTTACGAAAATAAAGCGTCGGAATAAAAATTAACTATAAAGGCTCATTTTTTTAAATAAAAATATATTTTAGTCGCGTTTGACACGTGTGATTTGATTTCTATGACGTAATCTTAAATGTAGATCTTAAATGTTTTACGGAACAAATGTAAACAAACTGCACCATTGGCCAAAAATTTCTAGGTTTTAAGGTTGAGGTTACTTCCAATCTCAAAATTGTAAACTATCTAGATATCACCCTTAACTTAAATGATGGTTCCTACCAACCCTTTCTCAAAGAAAATAGTTCTCCCACCTATATAAATAGTTTATACAACCACCCCAAGAATATTATAAGACAAATACCCAAGATAGTAAATAATAGGGTTAACCAATTATCATCCAATATAAAAATTTTCAACGCAAGTAAAGAAATTTACGATAAGGCCCTTCAGAAAAGCGGTTTTATTAACAAGTTAACGTATGATAAGCCTGCTATAAACCCAGAATCATCAAAAACTAAAAACACCCGAAAATGTAGAAAAAGGAAGATAATTTGGTTTAACCCTCCTTATTGTAAGCTAACTAATATAAATATTGGTAAGTATTTTCTCAGATTAATCGATAAACATTTCAATAATAATAATAATCCCTTAAAAATTTTTTTTAAATAAATTCACCCTAAAAATCCGTTACTCTTGCACCTCAAATATAGATGATATAATTAATTCCCATAATAGGCATATTTTAATGAACCTAAATAATACCGACGTTAAATCCGGAATTGTTGATAAATGTAATTGTAATTCTGTGGATACCTGCCCGGTGCAGAGCAAATGTAAATCCACCCATGTAATTTATGAAGCCCGTATTTCTCCATATAACAACAAAGACAATTATCGGACTTATATTGGCATGTCCGCTGGCCCTTTCAAACAGAGACTTTACAACCACAAGTACTCGTTTTCGAACCCTAACCAAAGATTCCAGACGGCACTATCACGTAGATTCTGGAAAATGAAGGAGGAAGAGCAGGACCCTATAATCAGCTGAAAATTAATAGGCTCAGCTTGTACCCCTAAAAATTTTCGTGATAGGTGCCGTCTATGTTTATTGGAGAAGATTCTTATTTTGAAGTATCCTCATCAGGACTTACTTTTGAATCTTAGGAAGGAATTCATTAATAAGTGCCGTCATAGGGCGGATTTTAAAATTTAAATTTTAAATTTTAATTTTTAAATTTTAAGTTTTTTAATTTTTTTAATTTTTTATTTTTTAATGTTTAATTTTTAATTTTTCTTTTTATAATTTTTATATATATGTGTATGTTTGTGTGTGTATGTACATATTTGTATATATGTGTGTATATATGTATATATGTATGTGTGTATATATGTATTTATGTGTGAAAAGTTTTTTTAGCTATTTAAATGCTCTTTTTTATAATATTCATTAATTTTTTATATTTTTTATATGTATGTGTGTGCATATGTATAATGTATATATATGTGTGTGTGTGTGTATGTATATGTGTGCATGCATGTGTGTGTGTACACATATATATTGTGTGTGTGAATTTTTGTATATGTGTGTACACATATATATGTGTGTATGCGCATGTATGTGTATATACGTATATAAGTGTGTATGAAATTGAATGTATGTGTGTGTGTATGTGTATGTATGTATATATGTATTCATAAGAATTGTGTGTGTGTAAGTGTATGTATGTATGTGTGTCACTTCTATATGTATGTATAATTGTAAATGAATTTTTTTTTATACCTAGCGGTGTCTTTATTTAGTTTAAATCAAATGACCTAATTTTTTTTAAAAATTTAAAAAAAATTATTTTAAATCCTATATCTTTTTATTCCCTTTAAAAATAATTATGCCTTTTTAAGTAAAGGCCTTTTTCTAATACTTCAACGCTTTTGGGAAGTTAGGTTTTTGAATATGTCCAGCGTCTGTAATATATAAAAAAAATTTTCTTTCTTTTCTTTTCTTTTTCCCTCCCTTCCTTCCTTTATCTCTCTTATCTCCCACCTTTTTTCCGTGTTGCTTAACCTTACATCAATTCAACACGGCCGTCTGTTAATTTTTAAGTTACAATTCTCTTCCCTTTTTTTGCGAACCCAGACGATGTCAATTTTTCTTTTCTTGTTTATTTGAATTTTATTTTGTTTTATCTTTTTCTTTTTTCTTTTTTCTTTTTCTTTTTCTTTTCTTTTTTAATTTCCTTGCAAATCTATTTAAAAAGGAAAATAAGACTGATATTTCTCCAGTTTCTGATTTTTCTGTTGCTGAGGTGATGTGTTATCCCCCGTGGGGATTTTCATATCGAAATGGTCATTCAACATCATTGAATTAATCCTTTTTTAATTTATATTTGCTTTGTAATATTTTAATACATGGAGCTCTCTTCCTGTAGCATTTTTTAATATTAAAATAAAATTTTTAATATTAATTAGGATCGTGTTTTTGGAATTTACCTTCCTGCTTTTTTCGCTTGGATTAAAGTATCTGAATTAATATATATATATATATATATATATATATATATATATATATATATATAATATGAGGGAAAGTCCCGAAGGTTAACGAAATGGTTTTAACAACTGACATATTTAATCTATTTGTTTGAACATTTTTTAATTGATACTCGTATTTGAGGAGATATTCTGTTTTAATCAAACAGTATATTTATATATTGATTTCTGTCGGTAAATTTTGTTACGAAAATGTGTGTCATTCGGCAGAATTCGAACCTGCGACACCACATCACTCTCCTCTTACATAAGAGGAGAGTGATGAGAAAGAGGAACATGACAGAAGGAGAGGAACACTGGTGTGAAGAGAGCTGATGAGAGTAGAGTGGACGGGGAAAAGAACACGAAGGAAATCTTTCGAGTCAAAGAGACAGGAGATGGTAACTGAAATTACATTTAAATTCTTGCAGATTGTAGTTGTCAGGGAAGCAAGAATAAGGAAGGGAATTCCACAGGCGGGAAGAGCAAGAAAAGAAGCTGAGAGAATAGAAGTTGCGGTTACATTTCATTGGTTTCACTGTACAAAGGTGGGACCTAAATGCTAGTCTAGTAACTACAGCAAATTCATGAAGAATGTGTACCAGGGATCTAAGCTCGTCAGAGCAGAAGCAGTGAAAGTATTTTTTAGAAAAGACAGAAACATATTACAGAGAAAACATATTACGCTGGTGAGAAAGTGACTGGAGCTGATGTACCAAGTCGGGAACGATCGCATTGCAAATTCTCCGTTGGATTTTGTCAAGAACCCCGAGATGAATAGCAGGGGCACCTGGCTAGATATATATGTGCAGGATGAATTCAGACGAGAAAAACTTCTTGGCCCTACACAGTGATCCGAAACTTCCTAACAGCAGATTTAACTATAGATTCGATGTAATCATTCCACTTGAGGTCGGCTGAGAGAGTTAGACCGAGGAGGCGCAGTTTTTACTTTCAGGGAGACTAGCCTGATCCATGTTAATGGAGGATAGGAGCGATTGTTTATGGTGGTTAACAGATAGCAGCTTCATTTTGGAAGCATTAGAGTTTGGTGTGGACAGAGGTGAGTTCATGGGCACATTTCTTTAAGACGATAATTGAGATTCCGTCGCCAGCGTTCGCCTTGTGGGGGATCAAGTTTTAAAATTATTTTAGAGACCAGCGAGGGGGTTATGCAAACGTCGCTCAGTTGAGCCTCAGTTCTAGGTGAGAAGTAGGGTGTAGATAATTCAGACGAATTAACTGTTGATTTGGAGGAGAATCTACTAGCAAAGTACTCAGCCGTGTCAGCTGTAGCTGTGAGAACTTCATATTTATTTATTAAAGAAGGAATGGAATGTTTGCTGCTATTTCGAACATTTTTGCAGATCTGCAAGTAGTCTTTGGAGCCAAACTTGTGCGCTGCTATAGACTGCTTGTTGTGGGGTTCTCCTTTTTCCTAAAGATGGACCTGTCCAGAGTATACTCATACTATTGCTATAGAAGCGAGACGAGAGAAGACACAGAGAGTTAAACGGAGAATATATTAGCAGTATTAAAAATGGACTAATGGTCAGAAATGTGTAATGTAAGACGTCCTGTTAATGTAGTTGTGGTAAATCCAACATATATTAAGCCGCCAATTAATAGAATCAGCTATGAATACTATAGTAATGTTCTAAAATGTTTGTAAAAAGAACACTTTTTCATGCTTTAACACGTGCATGACCATGACATTACAACATATAAAATAATTCCATTTTGGATAATTTTCACGTTCTAATGAACGCTAAGCAATTTGTCAACCGTTATATTTGAAGCAACATTAAAATTTACAGTAATCTTTAGCAACACATTTTTGCGGTTATTTTTCATTATCACAACTCACACCCCTGAGGATTATCTCGGAAGAAGATTGAAAGTACTGAGGAACATCGAGAAATGAGTAATAATAACATCTGTCAAACTTGCAGCTCATTTCTGATATATTTCAATTACAATACGCGAAAGATTATCCGTGAGTATGAACGGATTTTATAGCTTCTGCTCCGATGAACTTAGCTCACTGGTACCACCCGTACATGAATCTACTCGAGTCACAAGATTAGCAACTAGGTCCACTCGTTTACTGTGAAACCAATAAAATGTTAAAGCAAATTTTACTCTACCAGCTTTTTCTCTAGCACTTCCCGCCTTGGGAATTATCATCCGTTTACTTACTTTCTCAAAAGCTACAATCTTCAAGAATTCAAATGTGAAGTCAATAGTCATCATCTACTTCACTAACTTGCATCCTCTCTCTCTCCCTCTCTCTCATGCTCCTTTCTTTGTCTACTTCACTCTCATCAATATTCTCATCCTCCTCCTATCCTCTTTCTGACACCCCCTGTAACCTGTCACTCTTTCTCGTAACTTACCTCCTATGTAACCCCTGCTCAACAGTGGCATTAAAATGACTTGGTTGGGGGCGACACGATTATAAAAAAAAAGTAAGCAGACACAATGATTGCAATTTATTTAATCTGATATATATATATATATATATATATATATATATATATATATATATATATATATTATAAATTATGTTTTAGAACATGTACATAATTTTTTCTATATATGTCCTCTTCTCTACAATCGTATGTTTGTTTCAATGTTGGGACTCCAACATATCATCGGGATATCATCGGGAGAAGGAAAGAAAAAATTATGTACATGTTCTAAAACATAATTTATAATAAATATTCACAGCTCTATACATCATATATCGAGCAATGTTTTAAATTAATGTTTTGGACGGAAAAATTTTTTTTTTCTTTTCTCTCCTCGTTCTTTACTCATTCGTATATATATATATATATATATATATATGTATATTGGGAAATTTGACTTGGAATTCGATCTTTATTGGATGTTTCATACTTGCGTTATTGTTCTATATATATATATATATATATAAGCGTTTGTTCCATGTGAGTATATATAAGTAAGAGAGAGAGAGAGGATGTTAAATATAATTAGTTTAATTTTGATGTTTAAGATCTGTTCGCGATCTATCGTCTCACAAAATAACTTCCCACTTACACTCCTCTTAATACTGTATTGTCAAAGCGATACAACTATTTACATGGTTAAGTCGTGTGGGTTGGACAAAAATAATCACCCATTTAAACAACTAGGTTGGAATAAGCACCTCTATCTTTTTACACTCCTCGAGAAATAATAATAATAATAATAATAATAATAATAATTTTATTATTATTATTATTATTATTATTATGATGTTTATAGTTTTGATAATCATCATAGTAATGATTGCTATTACATTCCATTGCTTCATTCATTTAGAGTGGTTCTCCTCTTCGTCTTCCTACTCCTCCTCTTTTCTCCTTTCTTCGAAATTCTTGCCGTCTCTATCTATTCTCTTCCGATATCCCTACCTCCTTCATCTGCTCCCTCTCCTTCAAATGTAAAGCAAAGCCTTTCTTAAAACGTCTCCTCCTCCTCCTCCTCCTCCTCCTTCTCATATACAACCCCCACCCGGCACCCTGGCGTATTTCCCAGCTACCCGCCAACAAAAGCTTTTTTCAATTTTGCGTCCCGCCAAGAAGAACGTTTTTAGTACTTCGTCATTTTTGCAAAGTAACAGCAAGAGAAAATGGCTGCCCACTTTCTGCCGACACTCGATAAACTTTCTTTCATTAAGATTTCTTTTTGGCATTAATTAATTTGTGTCCATTGGCAATGGCAGTAAATAACACGCTCACACACACACACACACGCACTCACACACACATGGGTGTGCAGGGTATATATATATATATATATATATATATATATATATATTTACTTATTCTGCTTTCTTTTTTTTTTCAATCATTTCACCACGAGCAAGGCGAAAACGCCACTGATGTGCAGGGGGCTACATAAATGTAAAAAGATTAATTAGAAAAGAGTGAGGAGTACAAACTAGTTAGAAAGGAACAATAGAAAGCTGAGAAAGCAGGTGCGATGACAGTGGAGAGAAAGGGGGGGTTATACGGGGGTGGGGAGAGAGATAGAGTCCAGTGGTTAGTAGATGAGTATTGACTTTGCATTTGAATTTCTGGGGGTTGTAGGAAAGGAAAGCAAGAATACGGAAGCGAGTTCCACAGGCAGGAAGTGCGAGAGAAGAAGCTGCAGGAGTAGAATTGTCGTCTGCATTTGGCTAACCTAACTGTGAATTTACTTAACTATTGAGCGCTTTTTTCTTATTGATTACTCGTCTCGGGTTTTTTCTTTGGGTTACGTACTGGCTCGGTCCAAATCGCTTTGGCTTATGTTCATGTGCTTACATCTTTCTTTTTTTACAACCATTTTTTCCTTACGCGTATTTACGCGGAGTGTTTTTCGAAACAAGTATATTGATAAGTTTGCATATACATATATATATATATATATATATATTAATCATTTCACCCCAAGCAAGGCATTCCACTGCCACTATTGCGCATGGGGCTACATAGGGGAAGGTAAAGAGAGAGAGTGGTTAGATATAGGAAATGTCAACAGGAGGGTGATAGATGGGTATGGATGCGGAGGCTGGGTAGATGGGAAGAGTGCTTGAAAGAATGGAGGTGAGTTAGTGTGTTAGGAGGTGTCTATTGATCTTGCACGTAAACACCCGGAGATTGCAGCCGTCGGGGAAGCAGTCATGTGGAAGGGAATTCCACAGTCGGGAAGCGCGAGAAAGGAAACTGTTGAAGTAGAAATTGCGGTTGCATTTTATTGGTTTCACTGTAAAAGGGTGGGATCTAGTTGCTAATCTAGTATCTCGTGCAAATTCGTACCTAGGGGGCACCAGTGATCTAAGTTCATCGGAGCAGAAGCCGTGAAAGTATTTATAGAAGAGACACAGGGAAGCCACGTCGCGCCAGTGAGAGAGAGGCTGCAGGCGATCTGCAAAGTCGGTATCGATCACATTACAGACCCTCCGTTGCATTTTGTCGAGAAGCCCGAGGAGAATAGAGGATTAATGTGGAGAAGTACATTATTTAACTGAGCGGAGTCATGTCGATTTCAAAGTTTCTGAGGAGTAAGGACATTATAAAGGTGTCTACAAGAAACCGGCATGACTATGGTCAGTTAAGTGACGTACTTCATCACATTAATCCTAGTAACGTTCGATCTCGATCTCAAGCACTTTATGACAAAACATCCGCTTGCCAAAATCTCTTTTTATCAGTAAACCACTGAAAAACAACAATCTTTTTGCGTTCCATCGCAACTCAACATTATATATATATATATATAATGTTGAGTTGTCATAATGTTTAGAACTAGGGTACTTGTTTATTTTTTTGTTTGTTTGTTTCAGTGTCATTAGTGATAAAATGAATTCTGGCAAACAGATTTTTTATCGTAAAGTACTCAATATCGGGTTAAAGATAGAGCGTCGATAAGCACAAAGAATCTGTCACTTTAACTGAGCAGATGCATGCCCACTTCGAAGTTTCATTCAGACGCCATTATAATGTTCTCATTCGTCAGGGGTGAAGTCGGCATGAACCTACTCAGTTAAAGCGACAGACCCTTTGTGCTTATATATATATATATACCGCCTGTCATCGAGAAAGAGACAATTGCGATGAAGCATTGGCTCAGCTGATTCTCTTTGCCACTAGTTATTAAAATTTTCTACCAGTTATGAAAGCTGTTTTGCGTTCTTTCTCTTTAACAGCGCCTTACCTTAATATTGTATTTTTTAACAATTATTTTGTGTCTGAGTAGTGAAAAATATATATCTATTAAAATAAAGAACGCTGTATATATATATATATATATATATATATATATGTGTGTGTGTGTGTGTGTGTGTGTGTGTGTGTGTGTGTGTGTGTGTGTGTGTTAATGTAACACAATTAATAGTAGGTACATCGATATATATGTTGGCATCATTTTAGGCGACATATCGATATAAATATATTGACGTAATTTTAGACGGCACGGGCGCACTTGTATATCTTATTTTCCCAATATGTGCGTTAGTGTATTTACGATAAATATTTATTTGTCTGTCTGTAAAGTAAGTAGTTAGAGACCCGCCACATATACATATGCCAATATGTATATAGATATTTACGTACCAATATATATATATATATATATAGCTCGATACACCGATATTGGCGTGCCGAAAGTCATTGGATAGCGGTATGCAATGATAATTGCAGGTGGCACTATAGTACTTTGACGTCATGGGAAACTAATATCTATTTTGAAAACTAAAACCACTATAAACACGTGCTCGGCTGATCGAGGTAAAACAATTTCAGTCATTGAAGTTCAAACGAATATTAAATTGCATGCCAAACAGACGAAACATTCCATTTCTTAAAGTTTCGTAACATTTGACAACCCTCGATTCTCGATGTCACGTGGGTGTTTGAAATGCCTAATGAAAGACATTACCGCCCTCCGTAGACAGCGCAGAGGCCTGACTTTCGAGAAACAGGCTTGTATGTGGATGACTAATGCGCTTTCAAATAAGTACCGCGCACGCACACACACACACACACACACACACACACATATATATATATATATATATATATATATATATTATTCAAGAAGTAGTAGGAGGATTTGAACAATTATTAAGTAAATCATCGAGTTTTATATTCGACCTTAACAGAATGCAGAAAGCACTGGACGGCTGTTTCGTTCTATATTTGGGACTCATCAGCGGTGCACGCTATGGATGTAGCGGCTTGGTTGCGGAAGTCGTTGCTTAGGGAGGCACTATTCTATGGGTAAAGGAGCTTGGATTAGTTCCACCACGGTATTCGTGAGGAGCGGCGCACTTCATCGAGATTAATTCGTTACTTCTTCGTCCCCGGGGCCCGTGGTACAGTTGGTATAACATCAGCTTAACAACCAGAACTGTCTGGGTTCAATTCCTGGTAGTGGATGCGCACTGCTGATGAGTCCTAAACATAGGACGAAACGGCCGTCCAGTGTTTTCTGCATTCTGTTGAGGTCGAATATAAATCTCGATGATTTACTTAATAACAAATATATATATATATATATATTATTTATGCTCTCACTTCCTGATTAAGCACTCTGGAAGAATGATAGATTTGAAAATCAGTAGCTACTCTAGCATCTACGCATAGCTCATTCTGTAATGAATTAGAGCACTGGCGTATGATACATACGCTAAAAGTCTGCTTCCTTCTACCGAACGCCAATACCTCAGAGACATTTTTTGCTCTGTTATACCGCATTGAGCATGGATCAGTTAACATCTGATAAATATTTATATATTGTTGTTTTAATGAGCGTACACACAGATATATAGTTATTTACATCCATACCTATATATATATATATATATATATATATATATATATATTTAATCATTCCACCCCGAGCAAGGCGGAAGCGCCACTGATGTGCAGGGGGCTACATAAATGTAAAAAGATTAATTAGAAAAGAGTGAGGAGTACAAACTAGTTAGAAAGGAACAATAGAAAGCTGAGAAAGCAGGTGCGATGACAGATACATAGGTGGAGAGAAAGGGAAGGTTATACGGGGGTGGGGAGAGAGCTAGATTAGTAGATGAGTATTGACTTTGCATTTAAATTTCTGGAGGTTGTAGCCGTCAGGAAAGCAAGAATACGGGAGCGAGTTCCACAGGCGGGAAGTGCGAGAGAAGAAGCTGCAGGAGTAGAATTGTCGTCTGCATTTGGCTAACCTGACTGTGAATGGGTGGGAAATTTAATTAAAAATGAAAGATCTACTCAAATACGAGTATCAATTAAAAATAAATTTTAAACAAATAAACTAAATATGTCCGTTGTTAATTCCATTTCATTAATCTCCGGAACATTCCGTAATATATATATATATATATATATATATATATATATATATATATATATCCACAGACAGATCTATTTCGCAGCTCATCTGTACGGTTAGACATCAGATTGCTTTTACCCAGAATTGAAACCTAACTGAATTGGCGTCAGTCAACAATTCTACTTCTGAGCTATGGATGCTCGGTAGCGTGTGATATATCATGTGAACATATGCCAGTAGTTAGAATGTTCTAATTCATTACTGAATGAACGATGCGTAGATGCTAGAGTAGCTACTTTATTTTGAAAGTCTCTTCCAGAGTGCTCAATCAGGGTGTGAGAGCGTAAATAATTGTCAATCAGTTATTGGTCAAAATTAAGTTAGGCCAGTATACAGTTGTATTAAGAAGTGCTCAATACATACATAATGTAGAGCTTTTAAATACTTTTCATTTGGGAGCCAGTTGATTACGCAACCGTTATTTCAACCTTCTGGTATGTTCAAGCGTTTACGGATCTTTCATTTAGTGCCGGTGCGCGGATGTAAACACATATGAAAATATATTTTAGGATTTTTTTTATATAATCATTTCACCCCAAGCAAGGCAAAAATGCCAGTAATGCGCAGTGGGTTACAGTGAGAAAATAAAAATGGTACAGGGGATTTCGAAAATAAAGATAAGTGATGGATGGGAATCAAGTAAATATAAGATGGCAATTGACGTTGCATTTCAACTTTTAGGAATTGTAGCTATCAGGGAAGCAAGCGAATGGAAGTAGATAGACTGAACTATCGCCCGGTTCACACTCCACCCTCGTCTATTGAACAGGTGTAGAGGCTCATCCCTTTGTTTCCTGTTTAGGATGTGGTTTCCGGCTTTCTCTTTTCCAATCTTTTCACTTTTCTTTTTTTTTCTTTTTTTTTTTTTTTTTTTTTTCAATTGGAGTAGATAGACTGAACTATCGCCCGGTTCACATTCCACCCATGTCTATTGAACAGGTGTAGAGGCTCATCCCTTGTTCCCTGTTTAGGATGTGGTTTCTGGCTTTTCCTTTTCCAATCTTTTCACTCCTTTATTTATTTTATTTTATTTTTTTCAATTGGAGTAGATAGACTAATCTATCGCCCGGTTCACACTCCACCCACGTCTATTGAACAGGTGTAGAGGCTCATCCCTTGTTCCCTGTTTAGGATGTGGTTCCCGTCTTTCTCTTTTCCAATCTTTTCACTTTTACGTAGCCTCCTGCGCTTCAGTAGCGTTACCGCCTTGCTCGGGGTGATACGATTAAAATATATATATATATATATATATATATATATATATAGTTTACAACATGTACAAATTTTAGCTTCACCTGATGAGACATTGTCATTTCAATGTCGAAACAAAATGTACACTTTGTAGTGGATAAAAATTTCTACATGTTCTAAACTATAATTTATAATAAATATTCACAGCTCTACATTATATATCAAACACTGTTTTAAATTAATGTTCCTTATTTAATCGGATATATATATATATATATATATATATATATATATATATGATGAATACAATAAATAAAGAACAAGTAGGAAAAGTGTTTTTAATCTAACATGTTTCACTTTAACAAGTTTCTTCAAAGATTCACTCTTTTCTTTATTTTTTTTTTCAATTGGAGTAGATAGACTAAACTATCGCCCGGTTCACACTCCACCCACATCTTTTGAACAGGTGAAGAGGCTCATCCCTTGTTTCCTGTTTAGGATGTTTTCACTCTTTTCTTTCTTTTTTTTTTTCAATTGGAGTAGATAGACTAAACTATCGCCCGGTTTACACTCCACCCACATCTTTTGAACAGATGAAGAAGCTCATCCCTTGTTTCCTGTTTAGGATGCGGTTTCCGGTTTTCTCTTCTCCAATCTTTTCACTCTTTTCTCTCTTTATTTTTATTTTTTTTTCAATTGGAGTAGATAGACTAAACTATCGCCCGGTTCACACTCCACCCACATCTATTGAACAGGTGAAGAGGCTCACCCCTTGTTCCCTGTTTAGGATGTGTTTTCCGGCTTTCTCTTTTCCATTCTTTTTACCCTTACGTAGCCCCCTGCGCATCAGTGGCGTTATCGCCTTGCTTGGGGTGATATGATTAAAAAAAAAAAAAATTTATTGAAGGCGAATGATTTAAATATCCAAGAGACAGTATGTTGAGTGAGGTATAGTTTCATTAGTTACGGGTCACGTGTGATAAAGCAATGAATGAATTGTTAAATGTAAAAGATAAAACTTGTGTTTGTTTAAGTTTGTGTTATATAAAACTAAAGTTATTGTATATATAAATTATTATAAGTACAACATTTTATCACAGCAAGAAATAAAGTCAATTTCATACTCACAAGCATTTTTTAAAGATGATGGAATAAAAAATAAGAAACACGAAAATGAACGACCGGTTTCAATCCCGTTTTTTGTCAGAATCAATTGGGATCTTTTAATTCTTCAATGTTTAAAATATTAAAATTGAAGATGAATCAAGACGAAGCGGGGGAAAAAGAGGGGGATGGAGCAGGCATTAAATGGTAATTGTGTGGCGTCCAATCGCACAGTCTCTCTGTTTACAGAGGGACGGGGGTCCTAGCTTTGATGTATAGTGACTCCAACGCCTGTAAATGAAACGCAGAGTGTGAACCGGACAACACGGTTAGGTGGTCCATACTGAATCTATTCACACAATTTCTGCTACTTATCAAGTGTTTAGCGATAGCTGACCCGTAAGTGTTCACAAGTAGACTCGCACGGAAATCCGTTTTGAAAATTCTTAGTGGCACATGTATATATATATATACCGGCCATAATTATTAGGCCACACCACACCAGTGTTTTAAAAAAATTATGTATTTCATACTATTTTTAGTATTAATTTTCCAAGTGAATAATTGTAAATGAAAATAGATTGTTCATTTGTTAATACTGCAGAATAACAGGTGCATCAAATGAATTTATGAATATTTAATAATTACCTATATTGCAGTTTCATCAATGAAAGAATGAAAACATTTTAGGGTGATTCGGACGAGTTCATCTTTACTTCCTTGCCTTCTAACATTTTGCAAATAATAATAACAAAAGAACCATTGTATTTTCATTTAAAATTATCCACTTGGCCATAAATACTAAAAATAGTATGAAATACATCATTTTTTTTAAAACTGGGGTGGCCTAATAATTATGGCCGGTAGTGTATATATAAACACATATATAGCAAGTCTACAGGATGCGATGGATAAATTGTCGCTATTAACCTTGTAAAACTTTGCAAAGTAATAATAACAAAAGAACCATTCTGTTTTCATTTAGAATTATTCCCCTGGCAATAAATAGTATAAATAAGTTGAAATACATCATTTCTTTTAAAAAAAACTGTGGTTGCCTAATAATTATGCTCGGTAGTATATATATATATATATATATACAATGGCGTGCGAAAGAATGATCACCCATATAAACAATTCAATTTGTTTCATTTTTAATAATTTTACTAACTATTCGACGATAGAATAATATCTACGGTCATTCAAAACTGTTTTGCAACTTGTTGAATTCCTATTTTCATAGGACTAGAAGAAAGCTGAATGCAAGGTGATATTAAAAACAAGGCATGTAACAGGTAATAAGCCGTAATTAAGAATCCACACCTCCTTTTTACAGTTGGGTGCATTTTCTGGATGAACGACCTCCTTAATTTATTTATAAAGAATTTATTTTTTATCATTATTTTCCTGCTTTTAATATTAGATTCATTTAAAACTCTGGAAAATAGCATTTATGGCAACTTTTACAAATTGACTTGGGATCTGGTCTGAGTTAGAATAATGTTCATAATTTTTTTAAATACTCATTTCCAAAGACAGATATAACTTTAGTTCATAACATCATTGATTAAACACGTTTTTTCTGCTGGTTTTATTTGGACCTGTATCAAAATAAGATGATCTTAACATCTACATTAAATACTTTTGGCTTGCTGGCAGAAAGAGTTGCGTATTTCAACTTGACACGAATGTTCGATGTTTGACGTTCGCCCCGTCGGCCTCGTCGATAGCGTCGATACAGCAGCTGGTCTTCGGATTGACCTTTCCAACAGTGATCTCTCTAACCCACATTGTCAAATTTGATCTCAAGAAAGTCACGTTGAATTCTCGCTAGATGTCTCTCCGCCAAATCAAACCAAGCTGGATGCGCGCACAATTGGGTAAATGAAAACGGCACCAAAAATAAATTGAATGATGCCTGAATAAGTTGTAGAAAGTTTTTATGTATAAACGGAAAATAAAGAAAAACAATCACCAATCGTCTTCTTGCCAAATCCTGTTGCTATCAATCTGTCATCGGAATGGAAGTTTCGACCAATTTTCTCTAAATAGTAATTCGCGACGCCTTTTACTTCCTGAAAAAATCACTTCACCTCCGATCAGAGTTTTAAGTTTGTGGCGATTCGAAATGGCTTTGTTTCTCTTTACACCGAACCTTCATGGAAACTGCCCAAGAACTGTCTTTGAGTATGGTAGGTAAAGTCAGCAACTTCAAAACTCTGTCTGCAAAATCACTTCTTGTCTGCCTTTAACTTTGGTTGGCCGTTTCAAGATTTTGTCTGCAAAATCACTTCTTTTCTGTCTTTAACTTTTGTTCCAAAACTTCGTCTATCTTCTTCCCTTTTGTTCAACTAGCAAGATAAATTTCTCTTTGCCCGTTTTGTGCAGAACTTTTATGCCTCCAATTCCTTTCTCAGGGAAATCCCAATTTAGTCATTCTCATAATTAATTAATTGTCCTTTTCTCTCCGTCAACAAATCAACTTAACCTTTTGCACTTGTCTGAATTCCCAAATACACAAAATTTCCCTCTTTTATTTTGTAACAAACTTTTTGACGTTCCACAGATGTGTTTTGGCTTTGTATTTCGCCAAGAAAAAAAATTAGGATTTTTTGTTTCTATTGTTTTAGGATTCTGATACTGATTATATTCCGCAAGAGTTCGTTAGGAAAGTATAAAAAAATAAAATCTTCATTCTTCAATTATTCTACCTGTCTCGGACAGCGTTCTGTTGAGACACAATCAATACCTGTCTATTAACACCTTTGACCGCCATTCATGTTAGCCACGAAATTACAGCTGGGAAGCTTTTTTGTTTTGAATACAAAGTTTTATTATCACCTCACCGTGGGTGGGAATCTGACTGATAATGTTTCTTTCGCTTTGATATCAGCTGAATCAGTGAGAATAACAAAAAATAAAAAAAACTTTCCCAGTCATCTTCGTTTCGCAGATATTTCTATTTCTGTCAACAATGGCCGTCGGACCCTGTGACCTTATTAGCTTCGCGCTATCATAGATTTCACTTGTCATATTTTATTTTTTTTCAGTTCGATTGCAATCTTTCTTTGAAAAAGTGAATCTTTTCCTAACAAAAAAAAAAATATCATCTTTTTTTCCTCTGTACATATTGGAACAGTATAAATTTTTTCCTAGTTGCTTCTTTTCGATCTGTAACAGTTAATAATAATAATAATAATACAACTAAGTTAATTTCTTCCGTTCCTGCCATATGAGTGCCAATAAAAAAGCACCTTTTTCGGTTCTTAAGCAAAACAAAGCATTCACAGCTTTATAATTCGAACTAGTTTACGGTCATATCACGT
Source organism: Ascarosepion bandense (assembly GCA_037127315.1). Classification (NCBI taxonomy): domain Eukaryota; kingdom Metazoa; phylum Mollusca; class Cephalopoda; order Sepiida; family Sepiidae; genus Ascarosepion; species Ascarosepion bandense. The sequence goes on along the minus strand of JBBBDQ010000926.1, from coordinate 4,005,752 downwards.
TGAATACACCGGTTCTCGCCCGATCACTGAAGTTAAGCAACGTTGAGCCTGGTTAATACTTAGATGGGTGACCGCTTGGGAATAACAGATGCTGTAAACGTTTAGTGACAGATGTGTACTTACGGTCATATCACGTTGAATATACCGGTTCTCGCCCGATCACTGAAGTTAAGCAACGTTGAGCTTGGTCAGTACTTAGATGGGTGACCGCTTGGGAATACCAGGTGCTGTCAGCGTTTAGTGACGGATGTGCGTGCTTACGGTTATATCACATTGAATACACCGGTTCTCGCCCGATCACCGAAGTTAAGCAACGTTGAGCCTGGTCAGTACTTAGATGGGTGACCGCTTGGGAATACCAGGTGTTGTAAGCGTTTCTTGACGGATGTGGGTTGTGGTGCTCGGAAAGAGAAATCGGGGAGCCGAGTTCGAATTCCAGTTGAATACCCTGCATTCACTTATGCGCTAATACCCTTGGGAAAGATATTTATCAGTCCCTTCTCTCCAGTTATGGGTTAAATAGCAGGACAGATAGCCTTGGCTGGCAACCAGTCTACCGTAGCATGTATTGGCAACCTGTTGCTGGATAATTAAAATGTCTGAGGTCTATGCAGGATAGGACTTGGGACCATGTCCTTAAATAAATCCCGACGAATTTTTCTCCATCGCTTGGGAGGAAGCCGAGTCAACCCCTATAGGGTGAATGCCGAATCGGGTACAGGTAATTCAAATTACACGATCTTCATACACTAGTCATTGGCGTTAAATCAGTCTGAAATTAGATAGCTGCGATAATTAGTTTTCTTTAAAGTTAAAACGTATAAAAATATCTTTCATAAATGGCTGTCAGAGAATCGATAAATTTCAATACCGTACTCTGACTGATTAATCTATAAAAGTTCCAACACATCGTCGTCGCCTGGAGTAAACATTTATGCTAATCCTTTAATTGTTATCTTTCACTTGACCCTACAAATGGCTATCAATCAAACTGATCTTTACTTCAGTGAAGTAGATCACAGTTTGGCCAACTTTGATCTTACCTTTCTACTTGGTTTCAAGTGTCAAAACACTTGAACGTCTTGACAGAACTTAAGGATCTTCGAGCACTTCTCGAGAAAGCTGACGGGCAAAACGTACATCGAATGACTAACAGTGCCGCTGTTCAAACTTTTCTTTAAAAACGAACAAGTGCATCAAATAAAACACAAAGTTTACTATAATAATAATAATTATTATTATTGTTTAATCAAATTAAATATCTTACATTAGAATTAATGAAGGACGTGTAGATAAAAAGATTACCTTGAATATAGTGGTTAGTAAAACATGATTAGTGTAGTGAAACCAGTCTTTGTAGTCAACTACATTTTAGTAGCAATTAGAATCCATGTTGCTGCTTTTAAAGTTTAATTCAATATATTGTTGCAGTTAAAGTTCAGGCTAATAGTGCATTCCTCTTGCTCCAAATCCAAATAACCAAGTTACATGAATAACCGAAAGAATAATTCAAGCGCTTACATTTGGTTAACCGGTTCAGCACACTGAATTCCAGATAAACAAATATTTCATTACCCAAACGAAATTGAACAAGCACGAAAACATAGCCACCCTTATACTAAAATTACTCGTATTAAAACTAAAAATCGTGGACTTGAGAGTAAAACAAATATTTTATCTTTGTAATCGAACTAGATGTGCGTTGTAGTGCAGTGGATATCGGCTCGGAACGAGATATCGGGGAGCCGAGTTCGAATTCCAGTTGAATTCATTGCATTAACTTACGCGCAAATACCCTTGGGAAAGGTATTAATTCGTCTCTTCCTTCCAGTTATGGGTTAAATAACAGGACAGATTTGGTTCTATAGCCTTGACTGGCAACCAGCCTACCGCAGAAAGCAATGGCAACCTACTGCGGGATAATCTTCTGCCCAGTCAGTCATGTCTCTTTCAAGACATGATCGCCCAAGTATGAATCACGTATGGCACTTAACTGACTGAATCGAACTTAAAAATGTCACGTTCGAAAAAAAGAGAAGTCATTTACTGTTGTGGGACCTCTTATTTTCCTATGATAATGGACTCGACTTGAGTATACATATACTCCTGCCATAGTGGGATACGTGAGCTATCGTAGAGATCTGTTAGGAGTACCGTAAGAGTTCCGTAAGTTACCAAGTGATACCAAAGCTACACAGGAATAACGCGTTAGTAGTCATAGTAGCTCTGAGCTCCACTCAGCCAGAATAGTATTACACGGATATACTAATTCCAGCACAGTTTCACTTCAAGACTTGTATATATATATATATATATATATATATATATATATATATTCCTTACTAATCGTATTCCTGGATCACTAACCTGCGTTCCAGTTTGTATCTTTACGTTTAATATAATCTATTTTTCTATCTCAAATACCTGTTTTGTTGTTCATTATTCACAACATTTACAAATAAATGCCAATATTCTTGTATTTGTATTTATCTTGTATATAATTGTGGCTAATTTTACAAACACGAGAATACGATGTCTGATATCAATGTTTTCTTAGTTTAAGGTTGAATTAAAGTATTTCTTTTTGAATCAGAAAACTGGGAATCAAGTGGCTTAAAATCTCGATTATGCTTTTAAGACGATCCAAACGAAACATTTAATATAGCCAATCAAATGACTGTTTAGGTCGACCAATGACAACATCTAATACCGACAACCAAATAACAGTTCAGGTCGACCAATCGAAACTTCTAATACAGACAAGTAAATCACTGTTTATGTTGACCAATCAAAACATTCAATATAGCCAAACAAATGACAGTTAAGGAGGAGCAACCAAAGTTTTTAATACAGACAACCAAAGGACGGCTTAGGTCAACCGATCAAAACATCAAAAACAGACAAGTTGACTGTTTACTGTGACCACTCAAAACATCTAATACAGAAAACCAAATAACAGTTTAGTCGACGAACCAAAATATCTAATGAAGACACTCAAAAGACTGTTTAGGTCGACCAATCAAAACATCTAATACAAACAAATGACAGTTTATGTCAATCAATCCAAATGTTTAGGTCGACCAAACAAAATATCTAATAAAGACAACCTATTGGCTGCTGAGGCTGACCCATCAAAACAGCAAATAAAGACAATCAAATGACTGTTTTTTACCGACTAATTAAAAGATCTTATATATACAACAAATGACTGTTTAAGTCGACCAATCAAAATATCTGATACAGACAACCAAATGACTCTTTCGGTCGACCAATAAAAATAACTAATTGAGACAACCAAATTACCGTTTAGGTCGACCAATCAAAGAATCTAATACAGACAAACAAAAGACCAGGTCAACCAATGAAAATATATAAAACAGACAACCAAATAACTGTGTAGGTCGTCCGATCAAATTATATACGATATATAGCCAAATGAGAGTTTCGGTGGACCATTTAAAATAAAGACAACCAAATGACTGTATATGTCGACCAATCAAACCATCTTTAACAGACAAACAAATGAGTGTTTAGGTCGACCAATCATAATATATGATACAGACAGCCAAATGACTGTTAAGGTCGACCAATCAAAACATCTAATGCGGACAGCCAAATGACTGTTTATGACGACCAATTTCAAATTCTGATACGAACAACGAAATGAGTGTTTAGGTCGAACAAAAAACATCTCATACAGACCAAAAAATGACCGTTTAAATCTAACCAATCAGAACATCAAATACAGACAAGCAAAGAATTGTCGACCAACAAAAACATCTAAGACAGAAATCAAATCATTGTTTAGTCAACCAATCAAAACATCTAATAAAGAACAACCAGATGACTGTTTAGGCTGACCAATCAAAACATCTAATACAGACAAACAAATGACTGTTTAGGTCGAACAATGAAAATATCTAATATAGATACGAACTTAATTTAGGTCGACCATACGTATCATCACATATATACGTCTTAGATAATCAGAACGTCTAAAACAGACGACCAAATGATTGTTTAGGTCGACTAAACAAAACAAATAATACAGTCAAACAAAGGATTGTTTAGGTTAACCAATCAAAACATCTAATATAGACAACCAATTGACTCTTTAGTCAACAAATCAAAACCTCTAAGGCAGAGAAACTAGTGACCAATTAAAACTATCAACGTTAGAAAACCAACTGACAATCAAAAGTCTAACAATCAAAACATGTACTACAGAAGACCAAATGACTCTTTAGGTCGGCAATTATCTAATCTGATATAGAGAAGGAAATGACGTTTTAGGTCGACCAAAATACATCTAATACAGACAACCAAGTGACAGTTTAAGGAGACTAATCAAATTATTTAATAAAGACAACCAAATGACTGTTTAGATCGAACAAAAAAAACATATAATATAATATAAAAAACCAAATGACTTTATATCGACCAAACATAACATCTAATTCATACAGTCAAAAGACAGCTTTGAGCGACCAAGCAAACAAATGATTGTTTTGGTTAACCAATCAAAACATCGAATATAGACAACCAATAAAGACATTTTTGAGCAACCAATCAAAATCTAAACTTATTTATAAATGGAACTTTGTCTGTGTGTGTGTGTGTGTGTGTGTGTGTGTGTGTGTGTGTGTGTGTGTCCGTTACCTATACACTCCGAAACAGCTGAACCAATTTTCTTGAAAATTTACACAGTTGTACTATAAGCGTCTGCGAGTGTTCTTCGCTAGGTTTTGTGTCGAGGTACCCTCGATAAATATCGAAAATCGATAATCAAAAAAATCGGGTTATAGAAGAAGTGGTCCGGTTTTAATCAAATTTGATACTCATAGACAAATTTGATACTCATAGACAAATTTGATACTCATAGACAAAGACATAAGAAACGATATTCAGAAGTTTCAAGGTTGCAGTTCTTACAATAGTGCAGAATATATATATATATAATAGGCAAGATGTTTGTCTGTGTGTCTGTTTATCTGCCTGTATGTCTGTATTTTTTCAGCCCGTTTATTTAATTTTTTGCTTCGGGTTTGGCTCTAAGTAGGTATAATTGTAGTTCTTAGTCTCAACCATGATAACATTTACTCAGAGGACTTATTTAGCCTTCAAAATTCAGTTTACAACGAAAAAAACTTATTTGATATCGATACCAGGAAATCAAAATTTGACTTACATCCATTCATTTTTCTTTCTACAGTTTCGCTTTAACTGGAAATAACTATTGCTTTTTAGTCTTTCGTGCCAACGTCCAAAGAGTCTGAGCTCCAGGACCATGGATTAGTTTTAAATCTTTCATTACACCCGAGCCACGCCGGGATATACTTCTAGTATATAATAAAGCAAACCAAACGGTGAAAACACACACAGTCTCTCATACTCACAAGAAAATAACTGTTTATGTCGACTAATCAATATATTTAATACAGAAACCAAGGGATTGTTTAGGTCGACCAATCAAAACATGTAATACAAACAACCAAATAACTCTTTAGGTCGACAAATCGAAATATCTAATACAGACAACCAAATAACAGTACAGGTCGATTAAAAATACATCTATAACAACCAAATGACTATTTAGGTTGACTTATAAGAATATGTAATAGAGAAAACGAAATGTCTTTTTACTTGACACAACAAAACCTCTGATACCAAACAACTGTTTAGTTCGACTAATCAAAACATCTAATATAGAAAACCCACTGACTGTTGAAGCCTACCAATAGAAACTTGTAGTATAGACAATCAAGTGACTGTTTAATTCGAACAATCAGAACATCTGATGTAGACAACCAAATGACTTTTGATCGACCAGTCAAAACATTTAATAAAATCAACCAAATGACTTGTTAGGTCGACCAAACAAAGCATCTAAAACAGACAACCAAATGTCTGATCAGGTTAACGAATTAAAATGTCTAATGAAGACAACCAAATGGCTGTTTAGGTCCACGAATCAAAACATTTAATACACACATCTAAATGAATGTTTAAGTCGACCAATCAAAACATCTAAACCTGACAGGCAAATGACTATTTAGGTCGACCAATCAAAACATCTAATACAGACAAACGAAAAACTACTCAGGTCAACCAAAGAAGACATAAAAATAAATAAATAAATAAATAAATAGATTATGTCGATCAAACATAACATGCAATAAATACAATATTTCTAATACAGGAACCCATTGTATTGTTTGTGTCGACAAATCAAAATATCTAATACAGGCGACTAAATTTCAGTTTATTTTGACCAACCAAAACATATAATACGGACAACGAAAGAATTAATTAGGTCGATCAGTAAACATTTAATACAGACAACCAAATGACTGTTTAGATCAACCAATCTAAATATCTAATAATGACAGTCACATGACTGTTTAAGTTGATCAATAAAAACATCTAATTTAGACAATGAAATGACACTTCAGTCAACCAATCAAAACATCTAACAGAGAAAACGTGATATAAACAACCAAATGACTGTTTTAATCTATCAATAAATTCATTTCGTACAGACAACCAAATGACTGTTTAGGACGAACATTCAAAACATCCAATACCGAAAAGCAAATGTATGTTTTATGTCGATCAATCAAAATGTCTAATACAGAAACGTAAATGACTGTTTAAGTTCACCAATCAAAACACGTAATAAAGCCAACTAAATAATCTACAAACATCTACACTGCGTGCCAGAATTATATGCAAATCAACTTTTTTGTTGTATCTCTGACAGTTTTTAATAATAATTAGTAAAATTTGGCACATTATATGACAATACTAACACATGTGCAGATCTAAAATTCTAAGCTAATCTGTGCAAGGGTAAACAAATGGCAGCCATTTTGGTGACTTGCAGCCTGTTTCAGTGTGCCAACTTTATATGCAAATCATTGCTAAAGTGTCAAATATGGTGAAGTGGTGACAAATAATTTGAACATTGATTATTTTAGGAATATGTAATTTGAGAACAACAATAATACAGAACAAACATCTTCAATATGGTTTCATAGTACAATCAATATTGTATATAATTGCCATTTTTATTAACAAGAGAAAAAAAACTTTTGGTCCATTGAAGATGTCAAACTTTCGATTTCATCTGATGAAATTTCTTTGGCAGCAGTCAGAATGGCATTCCAGAGGTCATCCTTGAGGGTGTACTGCCTTCCTCCGGAGTAAATCTTCCTTTTCAAGATGCTCCACAGATTTTCGATGGGATTTAAATCTGGGGAACAGGCTAGCCATTGCATTATTTTCCCATGCCTGGCAAAAACACTCGAAATATTCAGTGGTTATCCTTGCAGCATGAGACGGTGCATTATCATGCATGAATACCATCTTTTTCCCGAATGACAAATTCTTCTTCTTGTGCCAGGATTCGATGTGTTCCTTAATGAAGTCAATGTAGAGTTTGGTGGTCATTTTCAATCTATTTGCCACTCTGAATGGTCCTACCAGCTCATTACCAATGATTACAGCCCAAAACATCACACCACCCCTTAGTTGATGTCTGATCTGGTGGGGAATTGGATCCTCATTACAGTACCATTCTTTCTTCCACTCATCGGGTCCATCTAGGGTCGCTCGACACTCATCGGTGAACAAAACAGTTTGAAAATTTACCATCATGTGATTTCTTGCCTACTCCGTCCTCCTTTTCTTGTGGATATCCTTTAATGGAGGGCGAATCTCTGGCTTTTCACATTTTGCAACCGTCCTCAGGATACGGCATCGAGTTGATTTGGGCACATCAGGAACGCCAGCATTTTCAAAAACTTTTTGCTAGTTTCAAGAGGGTTACGGTGGACTTCTCTCTTGATCCTACTCATGGCTCGATACAACACAGGTGCTTTCTTATGAATGTTCCCTTTGTCAGAACGTCTGTTGCAAAGTTCAGAGTAAGTAATAAATTTTTTAATTGTACGATGATCACGGGCCAATTCTTTGGCTATTTCTAAGGTAGATATCTTATTACAAACCCTTTGGACAATTTTAGACTTCTCAGCTTGACTCAAAGCACCTTTAGGTCCCATCTTGCATATAAAGTTGGCTGCAAGTCACCAAAATGGCTGCCATTTGTTTACTATTGCACAGATTAGCTTAGAATTTTAAATCTGCACATGTGTTAGTGTTACTATATAACGCGTCAAGTTTCACTAATTTTCATTAAAAACTGTCGAAGTTAGAACAAAAAAATCGATTTGCATATAATTCTGGCACGCAGTGTAATACGGAAAACCAAGTGACAGTTTAGTTTGACCAATCAAAACATCCAATATAGCCAAGCAAATAACTGTTTCGATCGAAAATCATTACATCTGATAGAGGCAACCAAATGACTGTTTAGGATAACCAATTAAAACATCTAATACAGACAACCAAATAACTGTTTAGGTCGACCAATCAAAACGCCTAATAAAGCCAATCAAATAACTGTTTAAGTCGGTCAAACAAAACATCTATTACGAACAATCAAAGAACTGAATAGGTTGAGCAATCAAAAAATCACATATGGATAGCCAAATAGCGTTGAAGTGGACCACTCATAAAATCTAATACAAACAAACAAGCAACTGTTGAAGTCGACCAACAAAAATATGTAATACAGAAAAACAAATGACTGCTTAGCGACAAATAAATGACAGTTTAAGTTGGCCAATCACAAAATCTAATACAGACACACAAATAAGATTTTACGTCCACAAATCAAAACATCTAATACAGACAACCAAATGATTGGTCGAGTAGTCAAAATTTCTGATACAGACAAACAAATGACTGTTTAGGTCAACCAATCATAATATCTAATAAAGACATTCAAATTACTATTTAAGTTGACCAATAAAACCATCTAATTTAGACAAACAAATGACTTTTCAATCGACCAATAAAATATCAAATACAGTCATTCAAACTTCTTTTTCTTTGAACCATTCAAAACCATCTAAAATGACTGTTCAAGTCGGCCATAGAGCATCTAATACAGACAAAAATGCATTTTATGGACCAATCAAAATACCTAATACTGACAAACAAATGACTTTTTACGTCGACCAGTCAATATCTCTAATACAGACAACCAAATAACTGTTTAGGCCGAACTATCAAAACAAAAATATAGACAAGGAAATGAATTTAGGTCAACCAATCAATCATAACATCGCATTTAGAAATCAAAATGACTGTTTAGGTCAACCAATCAAAATATCTAATAAAGACAGTCAAATAACTCTTTAAATTGATCAATAAAAATATCTAATTTAGACAACGAAATGCCAATTCATTCTACCAATCAAAATGTCTAACACTGAATACCAAATGACAGTTTAGGTGAACCAATCTAAAGATCCAATATAGACACCGAGGGAGAGTTAAAATCTACTAGTCAAAACATGTAGTATACACAACAAATGACTGTTTGGGTCGACCAATCAAAACATCTAATATAGCTAAATAATTTACTGTTTAGGTTGACAATCTGCAAATATGATATAAACAAACAAATAACTCTTTAGGTCGAGAAATGTAAACATCTAACAGAGATAACCAAATGACTGTTTAAGACGACCAACCAAAACATTTATTACAGACAACCAAATGATTGTTTTAAGTCGACCAATCAAAATATCTAATACAGAAATCCAAATGTCTGTTTAGGTTGAACAATCAAAACATCCAATAAAGCAAACAAAATACGAGATTAGGTCGATCAATCAAAACATCTAATACAGACAGTGACTGTTTATTTTGACCAATCAAAATATCCAGTAAAGCCAAGCAAATGAGTGTTTAGGTTGACAATCATCACAGTGATGATTGACAACCAAATGACTATTTTGGTCAACCAATAAAAAAAAATTAATGCAAGTAATGTTTAAATGGACCACTCAAAACATCTGATACAGAAAATCAAATAACTGTTTAGGTCGAATAACCAAAACATGTAATACAGACGACTAAATGACTTTTTTATGTCCACAAAAGAAAATGTCTAATACAGACAACCAAATGGCTGTTTATGTTGACCAAACAAAACATGTAATAAATACAATCAAATGTCAATTCAGGTCAACCAAACGAAAAATCTAATGCAGACAACCGATAGGCAGTTTATGTCGACCAATCAAAACATCTAATATAGAAAACCAAATGACTTCATGTCGACCAATCATAATATCGAATATAGACAATCAAATGACTAGTGGTAGCACCTGTTAGGGTCCCAGCTATGGGCAACTAGTTAACCCCCCAAAGTGGGGTCAAAACACTATGAAAGTATAAAAATAGACTTTTATATAAATATATACATTTTTGAAAGAATATTACCAATAATACATTTTTGAAAAGAAAATTATTACTTTAATACATTTTAAAGGAAAAAAATATTCTCAGCAAAACATTTTTGAATACAAAACTAGAAGATATTTTCAGTTTTCTAAAATAAAAACGAATAAAACAATTTTCATTAAAATCTGAGTAAATCAACCTTTCGACTATTACCGAACATTATAAAATAAAAATAGTTTAAAAAAATAAAAAAATAAAAATAGTTTAAAAAAATAAAAAAATAAAAATAGTTTAAAAAAAATAAAAAAATAAAAATAGTTTAAAAAAATAAAAAAATAAAAATAGTTTAAAAAAATAAAAAAAAATAAAAATAGTTTAAAAAAATAAAAAAATAAAAATAGTTTAAAAAAATAAAAAAATAAAAATAGTTTAAAAAAATAAAAAAATAAAAATAGTTTAAAAAAATAAAAATAAAAATAGTTTAAAAAAATAAAAAAATAAAAATAGTTTAAAAAAATAAAAAAATAAAAATAGTTTAAAAAAATAAAAAAATAAAAATAGTTTAAAAAAATAAAAAAATAAAAATACTTTAAAAAATAAAAAAATAAAAATAGTTTAAAAAAATAAAAAAATAAAAATAGTTTAAAAAAATAAAAAATAAAAATAGTTTAAAAAAATAAAAAAATAAAAATAGTTTAAAAAAATAAAAAAATAAAAATAGTTTAAAAAAATAAAAAAATAAAAATAGTTTAAAAAAATAAAAAAATAAAAATACTTTAAAAAAATAAAAAAATAAAAATACTTTAAAAAAATAAAAAAATAAAAATACTTTAAAAAAATAAAAAAATAAAAATACTTTAAAAAAAATAAAAAATAAAAATACTTTAAAAAAATAAAAAATAAAAATACTTTAAAAAAATAAAAAAATAAAAATACTTTAAAACCTCATCTTTTTGGCATTAAATAACACACAGAGTTTGATATACCGTGAAACAAAACTCACTCACTCACTCAAATGACTACTTAAGTTTACACGTAAAAACATCTAACTTAAACATCAAAATGACTCTTTAATCAACCAATAAGATTTTTAATACAAATAACCAAACGTTTGTTTATGTGAACCAATCAAAACCAACTTATATAGAAAATCAAATAACTGTTTACTTCGACCAAAAAATATCAAATACCGACAACCAAATGTTTGATTAGTTTAACCAATGAAAATAGCTAATATGGACAAACAAACAAAAAGTATGGTTTCCGCATCACTAGAACTACTGCTGATATGCTCACGACCATCACTAAGTATATACACCAGGCTCTTGACAAGAACGGTGAAGCCCGAACTGTTGCCCTAGATATCTCCAAAGCATTTGACAGAGTCGGCATGCTGGCCTTCTACACAATCTGCAAGGCTATAGTATAACTGGACAATTGTTTGGCCTTATCCAGTCATTCCTTTCAAATCGCACAATGGAAGTATTATTAAACAGACATGCAGGTGTCCCTCAAGGATCTATTCTAGGTCCTATGCTTTTCCTTATCTACAATCTCCTAGCATTTCAATGTAAAGTCAACAGTCATCTCCTATCTCACTAACCTGCAACCTCACTCTCACGTTCCTTTCTCCGTCCACTCCATTCTCATCAGTATTCACATCCTTCTCTTACCCACTTCCTGACACCCTCTATAACCTGTCACTCTTTCTCATAACTTTCCTCCTATGTAACCCCCTGCAAAACAGTGGCAGTAAAATGTCTTGCTTGGGGTGACGTGATTATAAAAAAAGAATGACTGTTTAAGTCGACCTCTCAAAATATCTAATAAAGACAATCAAATGACCATTTATGTTGACCAATAAAACCATCTAATTCAGGCAAACAAATGACTTTTCAATCGACCAATAAAATATCAAATACAGACAACCAAATTTCTTTTTATGTGAACCAAACAAAAGCGTCTAAAATAGGCAAACAAATGACTGTTTAACCTGTCACTTTTTCTCATAACTTTCCTCCTATGTAACCCTCTGCAAAACTGTGGCAGTAAAATGCCTTGTTTGGGGCGATGTGATCATTAAAAAAAAATGACTGTTTAAGTCGACCTATCAGAACATCTAATACAAACAACCAAATAACTGTTTAGGTCTGTAATATAACAATCTGGCCCCACCCGAGGAAGGTTGATGCAATCGATGGTGTTTCCCGTCAGTGAAGGGGTCGGCGAACGACAAGGCAGGTGTTTGTGAAATACATCCTGTCGAGGCCGGAGCGGATGTCGTTTGACCTTATTTCCGACAGCGGCGGAAATGACTACGGAGACAAACAGAACAGGTGTCTCTGGGAATTACGTGGGCGTTGCGTGGGCGAGGCAAAACCGGAAGGAAAGTCCCGGTTCTAGAAGACTATATAAAGACCTCGACACACGGATTCGCCAGCAGAGAACGGCCAGTGGAAGCAGAGAAACACCACAGGCAAGACTACACTCCCGTCAACCCATTCTATGTGCGCTCTCACTCTCCTGTTCTCTATTCCACACGGTTCGTCGTCATTAATAAAAATATAACCTTATATTTTTATATATGCGTGTTTGTTGTTTTGTCGTCGTACGGCGATATATAACATACGCAAATTGGTGCCCAGTGACTTGCTGTTTTAAGACAACAACAACAACAAAACAGATAGATACGAGCTTGGTTACCACGGCGACAATTGAAATTCAACGGAATTAAAACTACCAGATAGAAGACGAAAATAGAAAGCAACCGGACGACATCAACGAAAGGTAGGTGACTTTTGATTCGATCTTGTGTGTGTTCTGCTCTTGTTCATAAGTTTATAATAAGTCTAATTAAAAAAAAAAAAAAAAAAAAAAAAAATGGAACAGCATACTTTTGCCGATTTTGTTCAAGGTCTGACCCTAGAATTGAGAAATGTGGCTTGTTCGGTGTCGAACACTTTAAGGGGAAAATCTTTTTTAAAAAATATACAGCCATTAGCATGCAAAGAAGATGGTGGTTATAGTGCTTGGTTGGAGGATATGGAGAGGTATTTTAAAGTTGTGCGCGTGGCAGAAGAAGACAAGTGTCAGGCAGCTCTTCTCACAACAAGGGGAGCTGTTGGACACTATGTATATAGACTAATCTCTAATAACCCACAACTCACATGGAAGGAGTTCAAAACTTCTTTAAAGGAATATTACGGATTGGTTTTAGACCCCGACGCACGGTTAGTCGAATTAGTGAACATTAAGCAGGGTAGAACGGAGGGGGTGCAGGACTACATGCAGAGAGTAGTACGCCTAGCAGAGGGAGCATATGTTGGGGTTGACGGGAGGAATGAAGTTGTGACAAAACAAGTTCTAGGATTTTTCATAAAAGGTCTAAGGGATCGGGAAATAAAGATGGCAGTTATGAAGGATGAGCCACAAACACTAGAGGCTGCCTATCAGAAAGCGTTATCTGAGTTGAGATGGAAAATTCGACTCGATGCAAACTCTGAATACGAAGAGGAGCCTATGGAAATTTGCCACTCTCGGAGACGGGTACCGATAGAAGCCGTAAGCCCCGCTGAATCTAATACTACTAATAATAATAGGAATAAGAACAATAGAAAAGTTGGTAATAGGGGAACTAAATACAAAACTCGTGAGCGGGAGAGGAACGGGAGCGTTGTTAGGTGTTGGAATTGTGGGAAAGAAGGCCATATAGCGAAATTTTGTAGACGCGCCCCGGGAAACGGCAGAGGTCCGTTCGTGCGACGCCCAACGAACGGAACAAGGCGGTACCAACGCACATAGTTGGTAATATGGGCGCGCCAAATTCCATCTTTATTAGAATAGAACGTAGACCTTATAGGGCATTGGTAGATACGGGAGCAGAGGTATCGGTTATAAGCTGTAGGGTATTTAAAAAATTGCGACTGGGACTTGAACTGCAAAAGAGGGACATTAAACTTCGAACTGCGAATGGATCCCCGTTATACGTTGAAGGCCTTTGTCGTCTACAGGTCCAGATAGGAAGTAAGTCCATACTCCATGATTTTTTAGTCGTGAAAAATCTCAATAGAAACGTTATACTTGGCCGAGATTGGCTGATGCAGAACGGGGTGAGAATGTATTTCGATTTGGGGCCATTGAAGATTGGTGAAGAATACGTGGCATTAGAGGAGGATGTTCATATTTCCTCTATTGTTAGGTTAGCTCAAAAAGTAACATTAAGACCTCAACACCTGCATGCTTGTCTGGGATTAACCAGGCTGAGAAATGGACGTGGCAAAGAATATGAAATCGAACAGCTGAGTAGTGGATATGTTAGCAACTTATGTGGTATATCAGTAGCCAACGCAGTTGTAAAAATGCCAAAGTCTCGTAAGTTTCAGTTGCTGATAATGAATAACACTAACCAGACAATCACTTTGAGACGGGGGTGTCCGCTGGCTAAATTGGAAAGGGCAGGTAATATTACTGAAATTACTATGCCCGATAAACAAAATAATAAAAGTCCTGATGTAGATTTGGAACAGGTACATGTACCGGAGGAATTCAAGTCTGAAATTAACAAATTGCTAAAAAGAAATAGGGACATGTTCGTTAGTGACGACAAGAACCTGGGCAGAACCGATACTGTGGAGATGCCTATCGATACTGGAACGCATGAGCCCATAAGAAAACGCCCATATCGCACACCCCTCAAACAAAGAAAGACAATGGATTCAGCAATCGACGAAATGATGCAGGCAGGTGTAATTGAGAGATCCAATAGCCCGTGGGGTTTTCCAGTAGTTTTAGTAGAGAAGAAAGCCGGTAGTAAGAGATTTTGTGTAGACTTTAGAGCACTTAATAAGATTACAAAGAAATATGCTCGACCTTTTCCTGTCATCGATGATATACTGGCATCACTTGGTTCGGCAAGGTACTTTTCGAAGCTTGATTTAAAATCAGGGTACTGGCAAGTTAAGCTTCATGATGATGACAAAGAAAAAAGTGCATTCACCTGCCACAAGGGTCTGTTTCATTTTAACGTTATGCCATTTGGACTTGCAAACGCACCCGGCATCTTCCAGGAATTAATGTCAGTTGTTTTACAGGGACAGGAAGATTTTGCTCTGGCATATTTAGATGATATTCTGATATTTTCAAATACGGTGGAAGATCATTTAAGACATATAGACACAGTCTTGAGTAGTCTACGTAAGCACAACCTTAAACTGAAGCCAGCTAAGTGTGAGTTCTTTAAGAAAGAGACCCAATACCTGGGGTTCAAGATAAGTGAAGAGGGAATACAACCAGACCTCAATAAAGTCAAGGCTATAAAGTCAGTTTCTACTCCAACCACTGTTAGGCAAGTAAGAGCTTTTATTGGGATGACCTCATACTATCGCCGCTTTATTAGAAATTTCTCTGATATAGCCGAACCGCTGGTCAATTTGACAAGGAAATATGCACGATTCCAATGGGACGATGCTTGCCAAACCGCTTTCGATACACTAAAAACGAAACTCGCGGAGATGGTAACACTAGCCTATCCCAACCCAAATAAGGCGTATAGGTTATATAGGCGTATAGGTTATATACTGACGCATCCGATCAATCGATTGGCGCATGCCTATCCCAGGTAGTGTACGATAAGGAAAATAGGAAGGATGTAGAAAAACCAATTTATTTATTGTCCCATAAATTAAGTGACACACAAACGAGGTGGTCAGCTATAGAGAAAGAGGCTTATGCCATACACTATGCTCTTCAAAAACTGAATCACTACCTGCATGGCGCAACATTCACGATATACACTGATCATAGGCCCCTGGAGCACTTACTTAACTCGCCCATACAAAATAAGAAGATACAGACTTGGGCTCTGAGCATGTCTGGCTACAATTGCAGCATACAGTATCTTAAGGGTAAGGATAATGTTTGCGCGGATCTCTTATCACGCGCTGTTGATGTGAACGAAGACCATATTGCTTCTCCAGTAGATATAGATGATAGAAATTACTTGGTTAGTGTTATAAACTCCAACCTAATGGAGCCGGAAGAATTAGCAGCCCATAAAAATGTCGGAAATTCATCAGAGGCACCCGAACGGCCCACATTGAAAGGAATAGACATAATCAGGGAGCAAGAATCAGACAAAAACATCTTAGACCTGAAGATTAGATTACGAAATGGTAGGGCTACCAAAGCAGAACAGAAGAGATATATAGTAATGGATGAGGTGGTGTACTATTTGTCTCAACCTGATGATGAACCCCTCATCAGGCTGTATGTACCATCTCACCTTAGAAAAATGGTGCTAGTTCAATACCATGATGACAGTGGCCATATGGGGGTGGATAAGACATTCCACTCAATAAAACAAAAGTATTTCTGGCCTTGTTTACTTAGAGAAATAAATGATTTCGTAGGTAAATGTATCCCGTGTCAGACAAGAAACCTAAAGAAGCAGCAACCCCCCATACAGGAATGTGACTTCCCTCCTTTTCCTTTCGCAAAGGTCGCTTTAGATGTCTCAGGACCCTACCCAAAGACCCATTCAGGTAACCAATACATAGTTACATTCATAGATATGTACAGTGGTTGGCCGGAGGCATTTGCGGTTCCTAACAAGAAGGCAGAAACAGTGGTGCATCTCTTAGTTGACGAAATTTTCCCCAGATTTGGGACACCACTTCAGCTTTTAACTGATAATGGGCCAGAAAATGTCAACAGGGTAATGAAAAAGACATTAGAAGACCTAAATATACACCATGTGACAACTTCTTTTTATCACCCCCAGAGCAACGGTAAGGTTGAGAGGTTTCACAGAACAATGCATGATGTTCTAGCAAAAAAAAATCGGCAACAAAGAACAGTCGTGGGATATTTACATTAACCAAATGTTGGCGGCTATCCGGTTTCATGTGAGCGAGACCACTAAGTTTTCACCGTATTACTTGCTCTACAACATGGATGTTATTTTGCCCTTGGACAATATACTGAGGCCTCGTCGCATATATTATGGTGATGAGCATCACCAAATTGCACTACAGGAAATGCATCGTAGCTTCACTTTAGTTAGGAATAATATAAGAAAAGCGAGGAGAGCCGCGATAGATAAGTCGTGTGGTAAGACGAAAAATACAACTTTTGAGGTTGGTGATTTGGTGTACTATAAGAATCACCAAAAGAAAGGGAAGTTAGATGTGCGCTGGCGGCCATATTATGTGATCGTTGAAAAGACTGGCCCGGTCTCTTATAGAATTAGAGATCAGTTAACCGGCTCAGTCATTAAGACGCATGCTGAGCATCTTCGGGCAGCGTCCATTGATGAATGGAAAATCCCTACTTCCGATAGGCCGTTACGAAAGATTGTATTGGCTGCTCCAGTAGAATCCAGTGATTCGGATGACGAATCCGAAGCGGAACAGACCGACTTTCCAGTGCACAAAAATCGACACCAACGTGTGGAATCAGACGATGAGTCTGATGTTCCATTAATGGAGCGTCGCATCATGACGCGACGTAAAATGGCGAATAAAAACGTGTCAACTATTGATAGTGATGATAGAATCGGTGGTATAAATAATGTTTCATCCACGTTCGAGGATGATTGCTCAAAGTGTGAAACGACTGGATCTACTCATGTAGATCAGGGTTTTTCTAGGGAATCACCTAGCAGCGAAGATGTCCAAATGAGGCAAACGTCTGTTGGGGCAAAAAGCACGGATAGACCTGCACATTCCACAGTTGATCGGAACAAAAAGAAAGAACAACTGAAAAGTCTTGTAGACTTATTGGCTGATATGCTGTAGGATTGGGAAAGAAAGCAGTGGGAGGATTAACGATAGTTTAAGTGAAATAGTTAGGTCACCTTCCTTATAGCAAAACATGCGGAAGATACAAACTAAGGAATTACGAGTCACGGGTCCATTTTTTTTAGACTAAATTAAGATAGATGAAACCTCTAATCCTCCACAAGTAAATTGCATGCGGATTAACGTTGGAATCAGGGTAATTTTCTTCGTTTTCTATTGAACATTTCTCGGTCAGACTATGAATGTTATGTACTGCAGATAATGGCAGTTTTTCTGTGTTCAAACATAGTATGTTTGAAATTAAATTAAATGAAATGAAGTTACATGTGTAACAATAAACTCGAGCGGAAACACGCATGGTGTTGGTCAAAGGTCATTTACTCGATGTCAGTTTAGAAACTGGGGCGCGGTTACCGCCTATGATCATATGGTCGAGGCGTCTACGCGTATGGACAGAGTCGAGAAAGGAAACGAACATTGAAAGTTACAGAAACTTAAAAAAAAAAAAAAAAGAACAATGAAACATTGAGCTGGGAGAACATTATGGAAATTCCACAATGGACACGAACATTGTTGGGTTGCCGATGTAGGCTCCCCTATATATATATATTTTTTTTTTGTTGTTTTGTTTGTTTCGGCGTGCACATGTTTTGTACAATTGTCGGGCTTGTGTGGCATGGGGGGTGTGTGAGGGTGTTGCGCTTAAAATGTTCTTAGGTGAACATTTTGGAAAATGGGAGGGCGAGGAGTGAAATATAACAACCTGGCCCCACCCGAGGAAGGTTGATGCAATCGATGGTGTTTCCCGTCGGTGAAGGGGTCGGCGAACGACAAGACAGGTGTTTGTGAAATACATCCTGTCGAGGCCGGAGCTGATATAGACAACCAAATGTCGACCAATAAAACTGTTTATTGCTCGACCGATAAAAATATCTAATACAGACAACAAAATGACTGTTTAGGACAACCAGTCAAAACATCTTGTACAGACAACTAAGTGACTGTTTTATGTCGACCAATGAAAATATCTTCTATAGACAACCAAGTGGCTGTTTTAGGTAGAGCAATGAAAACATCTTCTATTGAAAACCAAATGACTTTTTAGCTCGACGAAGAGAGATATCTAATATAGACAACCAATTGACTGCTGAGGTCGACAAATCAATACATCTTATATAGACAATCAAATGACAGTTCAAGTCAACCAATTAAAATATCTAATATAGATAACCAAATGGCTGTTTTAATCAAAACATCTTATAGAGATAAACAATTGACTGTTTAGGTAGATCGAAGGAAATATTTTATATAGACAACGAAATAACTGTTTAGGACGACCAATCAAAAAATCTAATGTTGACAACCAAATGACTGTTCCGATAGACCAATCAAATTATCGGATACAGCTACCAAAATATTTTTAGGTCGACCAATCATCTAAACTTATTTATAAATGAAACTTTGTCTCTGTATGTGTGTGTGTGTGTGTGTGTGTGTGCGTGTGTGTATGTGTGTCCGTTACCTATAGACTCCAAAACAGCTGTGCCGATTTTATTGAAAATTTACACAGTTGTACTATAAGCGTCTGCGAGTGTTCTTAGCTAGGTTTTGTGTCGAGGTACCCCAGATAAATATCGAAAATCGATAATCGAAAAAATCGGGTGATAGAAGGAGTAGTCCGATTTTAATCAAATTCGATACACTCATAGACAAAGACATAAGAAACAATATTCAGAAGTTTCAAGGTTGCAGTTCTTACAATAGTGCAGAAAATCGATAATATATATGTAAAAGCTTTCATTACACCCGAGCAACGCCGGGATATACTGCTAGTAATCTCATAGATACGAAATGACTGTTTAGGTCGACCAATCATAACATATTATAGAGACAAGTAAATGATTGTTAATATCGACCAATCAAAACATGTAATGCGGACAATCAGTTGATTGTTTAGGTCGACAAATGCAAACATCTAATGCTGATATGCAAATGAATGTCTAGGTGGAAAATTCAAAAGTTTTAATATAAACAAATAATTGACCATCTATGTCGAAGAATCAACATATCTAACAAATACAATCAAATGATTGTTTATGTTGACCAACAAAAACATCTATAGACAACCAAATGAAGCTTTATTCGCTAATCAAAACATCTAATATAGACTATTTAGTTTGAACAATCAAAACTGTCAAATATAGAAAAAAAACTAACCGTTGAAGGCAACCAATCAAACATGCAGTATAGACCCCAAAGTGACTGTTTAGGTCGACCAATCAAAAAATCTGATATAGCCAAGCAAATATAGTGTTTAGAACGGTCAATTACAACATTTAATACAGACGACCAAATGACTGTTTAGGTCAGCCAATCAAAACATCTAATATAGACAACTGAATGATTGTTTAGGTCGACCAATCAAAACATCTAATATAGACAACTGAATGATTGTTTAGGTCGACCAATCAAAACATCTAATACAGACGACCAAATGACTGTTTAGGTCGACCAATCAAAACATCTAATACAGACGACCAAATGACTGTTTAGGTCGACCAATCAAAACATCTAATACAGACGACCAAATGACTGTTTAGGTCGACCAATCAAAACATCTAATACAGACGACCAAATGACTGTTTAGGTCGACCAATCAAAACATCAAAGAAGGACAACTAAATGACTGTATAGGTCGAGGAAACAAGACATGTAATATAGACAATCATTTGACTATTTAGGTCTACAAATAAAGACATCATATACAAACAACAAAATAACTGTTTAGGTTGACCAGTAAAAAGTATTTGTTTCCTGTTTAGGATGTGGTTTCCGGTTTTCTCTTTCCAATCTTTTACTCTTTTCCATTCTTTTACTCTTTTATTTTTCTCAATTGTAGTAGATAGACTAAACTATCGCCCGGTTCACACTCCACCCACGTCTATTGAACTGGTGTAGAGGCTCATCCCTTGTTCCCTGTTTAGGATGTGGTTTCCGGTTTTCTCTTTCCAATCTTTTACTCTTTTCCATTCTTGTACTCTTTCTTTTTTCTCAATTGGAGTAGACCAACTGACAGTTTCGGGCAACCAATCAAACAATTTTGCAGACAACTAAATGATTGTTTATGTCGACCAGTCAAAACTTCTAATATTGGCAACTACAGGGTTGTTTATACTGACCAGTAAAAACATCTAACACAGACAAAGAAATGACTGTTTATGTTGACCAATCAAAACATCTAATACAGACAACAATTCGACTGTTTAGGTTGACCAATCAAAGCATCAAATAAAGCCAACGAAATGACTGTTTAGGTTGACCGACGAAATCAGCTAATAGAGAAAAAATACTAACTCTTTAGGTCGACCAATCAAAACATCTAATACAGACAACCAAATGACTGCTTAGGTCGACCAATCAAAACATCTAATAAAGACAATCAAATGACAATTTAGGTCGACCAAGAAAATCATTTAATATAGACAATAAAACGAAGCTTTATTCGACCAATCAAAATTTCTTATACAGACAAGCAAATAACTGTTGACGTCGACCAATCAAGGCATCTAAAAGAGACAACCAAATGACTATTTAGGTCAACCAATCATAACATATAATACAGACAACCAAATAACTGTTAAGTTGACCAATCAAACATCTAAGGATTGTTTAGGGCGACCAGCAAAAATATTTGATACGGACGACTAAATAACTGTTTAGGACGACCAGTCAAACCAAGCATACGACTGTTTAGGTTGACCAATCAAAACATCTAATAAAGCCAACCAAATATCTGTTTAGGTCGACTGACCGAAACATCTATTACAGACAACCAAATGTCTGTTTATGTCGACTAATCACAATAACTAATACAGATAAACGAGTAACTCTTTAGGTCGACCAATCAAAACATCTAATACAGACAACTAAATGACTGTTTATGTCGGCCAATCAAAACATGTAAGAGAGAAAACCAAATGTTTTTTTTTTATGTCGACCACTCACAAAATGTTATTCAGACAACCAAGTTTCTCCTAAGGTCGACTAATCAAAACATCTAATGCGGAAAACCAAATGCCTGTTTAAGTCGACAAAGGAAAATATCTAATGTAGAAAAAAATGACTCTTTAGGCCAACCAATCAAAAAATCTAATATAAACAACCAAATAAATGTGCAGGTCGACCAATCAAAATTTTTTTATGCAGCGATCTAAGTGATGTTTAGGTTGACGAATCCAAACATCTAATATAGAAAACCAAATGAATGTTCAGGTCAACCAAACATATCATATAATACAGACAACTAAATAACTGTTTAAGTTGACCAATCAACCATCCAGTACTGACAACAAAATGACTGTTTAAGTCGACCAATGAGAATATCTAATACAGACAACCAAATGACTGCTTATGTCGACCAATCCAATCATCTAATGCAGACAACCAAATGACTGTATATATGTACCAAAAAAAAAAAAAAAAGGTATCTAATACCGACAACCAAATGATTGATTAGGTCGACCAATTAAAACCCCTAACACAGAAAAAATAGGACTGTTTATGTCGACCAAGCAAAACATCTACTTCAGACAACGAAATAACTGTTTAAGTCGACAAATCCAAACAATATAGACAACCTAATAACTGTTTAGGTCGACAATTCAAAACATCTAATATATATAACTAAATGACCGTTTACGTCGAACGATTAAAATATCTAATACAGACAATTAAATGACGTTTTTTAGGTACCTCCAATATTTCAGCATAAATTTTCGATGCCTAATTTTAATATCAAATTTTTAAAATGAAAAAGCATACTCGAAGATTTCATGTTAGATTTAATTAAAAGCTAAATGATTGAATTTATTATTTCCATTAAGTAAAAAATTCTGGTGTATTTCAGATAGAAATTATATAGATTGCAAAGTCAAATTTAATTTCGATTTCTTAAATTTTCTTAAAAGCGGTTATTTTCTTAATCTTAAGAAACTTGTAAACGAACAAAAATTCATCGATTTTTAAAATTTTTTAAAAGTTTTCTGACACTTTATTTTAGTAAAATTAGAAAATGGAAAGTTAAATTAAGCTGATTTAAAAAATATTACTTACTTATAGAATAAAAAAGTAATATGCAACAAATTGTTACTATTAGTCGTGTTCATCTGATCGAACGTTTGACGGACTGTTGACTGATTAGGCGATGACCACTTCTACGCATGCCCCAAAACGACAATTTTCATAAATCTAAGTGAAGGAACAAAACTCTTAAATTACGTAAACTTTTCATAATAATAGTAATTTCAGTCTACCAAACATGAAAATGAGTTAAAAATATAATAAATTGAAAATTATTTTCGAAATAGAGAAGCGTAACTACGTTTATTAATTTTTGCAATTTTGAACTTGTAAATTTCGTTTCGACTTAATTACTATATCACATCCAATAAATACCCCAATACAGAATTTTACACGATTTAAACCTATTATAAATTATTATAATTAAAATGTAAAAAGAATGAAAAAATTCTTGTAAAAATTCATTATTCATCAGATAAAATTTATTTCTACAGACAATAATGTCCTTAATATTACTTATTTACAAAAACAATTAAAATTTTTTCTAATTAAGTAAAATCATAGTTTTATTGGATTTATTATTTTTCAATTCAGATAAGATTTTCAGTTAAATGGTACAAATTTGAAAAAAATGTAGGTGATTTACAATCTTCAATGGCTCTTATATTTAACAAAAAAATAATTTGAACAAATAAGAAGGTTCTGTGTGAAATTTAATGAAATTAAGTAAGTGGAGTTAAAACATTTTTTTAAAAATTTTATGAATGTTTTCTAAAAAAATCGTTTCACAAACAATTTAATTTATTCGTTAATAAGTTCTTAAAATTTCATTAAAATCGGACAATTATTTGATTTTTGTTAGAAAAGATTTTAAAAATTCAAAACAATTAAAAAATTCTTTAATCTTTCCTCTTACTAATAACAGGAACATTTTGACGATAAAACTTTATTTACGTTAAGTGTGTGGCCTTTTTCATTACGCTATGCTGTTTTTTCCGTGAATTGGTAGAGGTACCTATTTTAAATTCGACCAAGAAAAACATATAATATAGACAAGCAAATGAAGCTTTAGTCGATCAATCAAAACATCTAATACAGACAACCAAATGACTATTTTAGTCGACCAATAAAATCATCATATATACACAAACGACTTATCAATGTAGTCAACCAATCAAAACATATAGTATAGACAACAAAATGACTGTTAAGGTCGACCCATCAAAAGATTCAATATAGCCAAGCAAATTACTGTTTAGAATGAACAATCACAACATCTAACACAGACAACCAAATCATTTTTTAGGTCTATCAATCAAGCCATTTAATAAAGACAACGAAATGACTATTAAGTTGACCAATCATAACATCCAATATAGACAACCAAATGACTGTTGAAGTGGACCAAGCAAAACATCTGATATATACAACCATATGACTGTTTAAGTTGACGAATCAAAACGTCTAATAAAACCAACCAAATGACTTTAGCTTGACCAATCAAAACATTTTATACAGACAACCAAATGACTTTTTAGGCCGACCAATCAAAACATTAGTTCAACTAATCAAATATCTAATACAAACAACCAACTTAATGTATACGTCGACCCATCAAGACATCTATTATTGACAATCAAATGTCTGTTTAGGTTGACTAATCAAAATATCCAATATAGATAACCAAGTGTTCGATCAATCAAAACATCTAATATAAATAACTAAATGAGTTCGACCGTTCAAAACATTTAATATAAACAACCAAATGACGTTCACTAATCAAAACATCATTTTAAATATAATTGTATCATTTTTTTTAAATTGCAGTATAACTCGGATATAAGAGACCCGGATATAATGGAAACCCGGATATAAGATATATTCTATCTGGTCCCAAATTAGACCCTGTGGTAATGTATATAAAATAGAGAAGCCTCGGATATAAGAGAAACCCGGATATAAGATAAATTATTACATTGTTCCGTAGATCATTGCACTTTCACTATATCGTCTAGTGAAATATTTTAATTTATTATGGACGGTATTTTCCAGCTCAAAGTTTTGATCATTAAGTTTATAGTGGTATGCAAATTGTGTAGTTTAATTTTAAGTTTATTTTACATTCAAATAGTTTGTTGTTTAAATTTCAAATTATTCTAAACATTATTCCATAGAAAAAATTGTAGAGCCGAATGTTATTTGTCCAGATTTGTTTGATAACCTTGACATTTTGTATTTATTCATGAATTATTTGTTGGTGACGGCAGTGAATGCTGGACAATATCATCGAAAATGAGGACAAAACTGGAAGCGGCCGAAATGTGGTTCTACAGAAGGATGCTAGATATGAGGTGGGGGATCAGTTACATATTACAATCAATATATAAACTGACCCCTCACTTTGTGACCACAGCAGATTCTATACATTTATATTCCTGAGATCGAAAAGCACAAGGATGCATTCCAGAAGATGAGCAAAATAATAACACACAGGAAAATCTCAATAGAAACGAAGAAAAGAGTTCTAGACCGCTACGTGATGTCAGTTCTTCAATACGGCTGTGAATGCTGGACAATATCATCGAAAATGAGGACAAAACTGGAAGCGGCCGAAATGTGGTTCTACAGAAGGATGCTACGAATATCGTGGATACAAGCAACGACGAGGTGTTAGAAAGAATGGCAACAAAAAGGAAATTGATGCTGAGCATCAGGAAGAGACAACTGAAGTTCCTGGGACATGCAATGAGGAGGGGAGCCTGGAGAACCTGATACTGCCTGGACAGATAGAAGGAAGGAGAGACAGAGGAAGGCAGCGGATAACATATTTGCAGGGCCTGATCAGGTGGATGACGGAACGGGGGTTGCCAGGAGCAACAGGAGCAAACATACTAAGAGCCACAAGGGATAGGGAGACGTGGAGAGCCATGATCGCCTACGTCCTGAAGGGATAGGGCACATAGAAGAAGAAGATTATTATTAACATTATTATATTTATTTGTATTTATGTGTGCGTTTGTTATGTGGTAATGTGTTTATTATATTTTATTATTTACTTGATTTGTTTATTTATTTTATTTTAGTTTTTGTTCATTAGTTATTATTATTATTATTATTATTATCATTATTATTATTATTATTATTATTATTATGTCCTTTTTTCATCATATTTCGATTTCTGCTTTGGTCTCACTACCAACCAAGTCTGCGGGGAGACCTAAGGCAGGTCGTGGCGTGTTGTTATGACTCCATTTCATGTTTTTCTATCTTCCCTATCATCCTCAGCATTACATAGATAAAGTTTTCCTTAGTGTGTGGGCTGTACTTAATAAGACAATCTTTTGTATATCTCTTAAGCTGGGGTTTCCAGGGATTCTTTCAATGTGTTTTTTGGTTCCATTTTCTATCATTCCAAGTGCACCTACTATCATTGGCACAACTCTTGTTTTCAATTTCCACATTTTTCTAGTTCAATTTCCAGGTCTTTATATTTTGACAGTTTTTTCAAATTCCTTGATTGCTATGTTACAATCCGCTGGACAAGCCATACCAATTAATAGACAAGTTTTCTCCTTCTGGTTTTTAACAATAATGTCTGGCCTGTTTGCTTCAATTTTTCTGTCTGTGTAGATGGTGTAATCTCATAGAATGGTGACATCTTCTATTTCTGTAACCGGTGCTGGGTGATGTTCATACCATTGTTTGTTTACAGCTTTTCCATAATGTTTGCACATTGCCATATGTAAATATTGCCCAACTCTATCGTGGCGATTTTTATATTCATTTGGGGCAAGCACAGAACAGCCTGAGATTAGGTGGTCTATTGTTTCTTGGTGTTTATCACAAAACCTGCATTTTGGATCCATATTATTATGCATAATATTTGCCTGAAAGTTTCTAGTGAAAAGACTTTGGTCTTGTGCTGCAAGAATAAAGCCTTCAGTTTCAGACTTTAATCCAGATTCACGTAATCATTATTATTATTATTATTATTATTATTATTGTCATTTTTCATCATATTTCGATTTCTGCTGTGGTCGCACTAGCAACCAAGCCTGCGGGAAGACCTAAGGCAGGTCGTGGCGTGTTGTTATGGCTCCATTTCATGTTTTTTCTATCTTTCCATCATCCCTAGCGTTGCATAGACAAAGTTCTCCTTAATGTGTGGGCTGTACTTAATAAGACAATTTTTTGTATATCTCTTAAGCTGGAGTTTCCATGGATTCTTTCAATGTGTTGTTTTGTTCCATTTTTTATCATTCCAAGTTCACCTACTATTGCTGGTATGATACTTGTTTTCAATTTCCACATTTTTTCTATTTCGATTTCCAGGTGTTTAAAAATTGAAATAAATAATGTGGAAATTGAAAAATTATTATTATTATTATTATTATTATTATTATTATTATTATTATTATTAAATTTGAAAAATAACCGTCACAGCCTACCGAATAACCGTTAGGATATTACAATAGTTCTTGATACACATAATCCTCTATTGACCAGCATATATAAATAGTCGTGCAAAAATATACATGGCTTGAAGATTTCGTTCAATCGGTGTCGAGCACAGTTTTCAGTTTTATATTTACATATATATTTACATATATGTGTGTGTGTGTGTGTGTGTGTGTGTGTGTGTGTGTGTGCGTGCGTACCTGTGTTTGTGTGTGTATAAAATCTCCCGTCGAAAACTGCATTCAAGTGTTTAGCAAAACTAGCATCTTTTTTTTTATGAAAAAATCCGCACTGAGTGCAAATTTGGACATTGGAATGTGGTACATTCTTTGGGATTTTTTTAAAATCAAAGATTGTTAAATTATTGATTTCGCATTAACAGCATTAATTATTTGATGTGGAACCAAAGGTGGGTCCACGGAAATATAACACGGAACACGAGGTGTAGGTTAAAGAAAGATGGATTTACAGGAAAGGTTACAAAGAAGAAGGTACAAATAAGTAGAGCTTATGAATCCAGTATAGTCCTTGGTAGTCGACTGAGGTCATAAATGGGTCCACGGAAATATAACACGGAACACGAGGTGTAGGTTAAAGAAAGATGTATTGACAGGAAAGGTTACAAAGAAGAAGGTACAAATAAGCAAAGATTGGTAGTAACTTGCGGTCATGCGCACAGTGCTACGGTATTTAGTCACCTTCTGTCTCCTCACTCCTCACACTTACTGCTATCACACCCATATTAATATAGCAGTGGGTGAGTCCATGTTGAGGTGAGTATGGGTCCTACAACATTATTCCATCGTAGAAGAAGGCAGACATTTTAGCGTGTATATTATCATTATACACGCCCAATAGCTGAGAGTGTTCTAATTCATTGCTGAATGAACGAGGCGTATTTGTTAAAGTAGCTACTGTTTTTCAAAGTCTACCATTCTTCCAGAGTGCTCAATCAGGGTGTGAGAGCGTAAATAGTCATCCGCAGACAGATCTGATTTGCTGTATCACAGCTCATCAGTACGGTTAGACACCGATTGCTTTTAACCCAGGATTGAAACCCGACCGAATTGGCGTCAGTAAAGTCTCTCGGGTTCCTGTGTACTGATTTAAACTTCAAGAGATACCACCTGCTCTAATATATATATATATATATATATATATATATATATATATATATATATAGGTGTGTGTGTGTGTGTGTGTAATGAATTATTTTGAACATTATTTTTACCGATACTCGTATTTAAGTAGATATTCTGTTTTTAATTAAACAGTATTTTATATTTATATCTACCGGCCTGATCAGGCCGGTAGATATAAATATAAAATAAAAAGGAGAATATATAAATATAAAATAATTCATTACAAATTGTCGGTTGCTTATAACCAAGTTTCGTTAAAATTCGTTAATTTCCGTAACATGTTTACATATATATATATATATATATATATATATATATATATATATATATGTTCTAAACATATATTGTTAAGTATAACAGAAAAGAAATGTCTATTATCTTTAATCATGAGACGTCGTAATCATTGTATTTTGGCTTTAATTTCAGGTGAAAAATTGTCAAACATTTCGATATTTTTATTATGCTGCTCACATGCGACATATTCAGATAGGTTAGAGGGACGTCAACATAAAGATATCCACCATCAAAGATGATATTATCTTGTGTTTATATAAAACATTGCTATGAAACGATAACAGTTAACGAATAGTTCGTAAATTTGTAATGCGGCTCTATGACGTCACTCCTCGTTAGAGACCGAAATGTTAACAGAACCATATGTCTAAATGCAATGTAATGTGTTGTGACCAGGTTGAAATGTGATTTTATTAAGTGTGGGTTGTTTTGATTTAATGTAGATGGCCTTCAATATCTGAAGTTTCTTTTTATTGTGTGTATGTGTGAGTTTTATTGTGTTATCGACCAAAATCTGTCTGTAATACTTTATTAGAAGATATCATTTGTGTGCGTTGAAGTAAGTTTTTTATAACAGCTATTTCATATCGTTGGGGGCATTCACTATTATAACTAAGAAGACACGCGTTTATGCTAATTGGTTTCCTACATAGAGAAGTAGTAACAAAATCATTTAAAAATTTCCAAATGTTGGACAATTTTTGTCTTTATTTTCACCTGAAATTAAAGCCAAAATAGGATGTTTAGAACGGCTCGTGATTAAACATGATAGACATTCATTGTCAGTTATATTTAACAGTATATGCTTAGAAAATTATCTGCTGCCTCGATACACAATATATATATATATATATATTTATTGGAGTAGATAGACTAAACTATTGGAGTAGATAGACTAAACTATCGCCCGGTTCACACACCACCCACATCTATTGAACAGGTGAAGAGGCTCATCCCTTGTTTCCTGTTTAGGATGCGGTTTCCGGTTTTCTTTTTTCCAATCTTTTCACTTCTATGTAGCCCACTGCACATCAGTGGCGTTACCGCCTTGCTCGGAGTGATATGATTAAATATATATATATATATATATATATTGTGTGTGTGTGTGTGTTGAATTTTTCTCTCACAGATACGAAAAGCCTCAGACTCAACTCTCAGACACAAAATGAGTTATTATTTACGCATACTATTACATCTTTAAATAATCTGTTAGTTAAGATACATGTTGCGATACATGCTTGGGCGATCATGTCTCAAAAGAGACAAGACTGAGCGAGGAGATCGTTTTTAATATTCAAATTAATTATCAAAACATTTCTGAAAAAGATTTATCCGCACAAGAACACACGCGCACTTCCAACAACGAAAAGAAAAACTTCTATGACGACATAAAGTTCTGTCTCTCCGTTATCTTCGCAAAATATCTTAATTTTATTCTTGACGAAAAAAATTGTTTTTTTTTGTTTTTTTTTCATTTTGTTTCAATTTTTTTTTTCCTTGTATTTTTTTTTTTTTTTTTTTTTTTTTTTTGTCGCTGGTTGTACAAATCGACAGAAAGAAGGAGAATGAAAAAAATCGTGAAAAAAGAAAGCAAAGAAAAAAATCAGCACAGGAGAAAAAGTTTGACACCTGTGTCTGATGTTATCGTCCGTAGACAATTTGGCGCCAGAATTCGCGTCTTCCTTCCTTTCTCTCCTCCTCCTCGTCCTCCTCCTCCTCCTCTTCCTACTTCAATTTTCATCATCGTTTTCTATTACGCTAACCATTCGTCGTCTTCTCTCACTTTGTCTTCCTTTCTCTTAGTCTCGCATTTTTTTGCTCTTCCTACTCCTCTTCTTCCTTGCTGGAATTCGTTTCACAGCCAATCAGAAATCAATTAATAGTTAAAAGAATAAATCTGAGAATGGTGAATGAGACGACCAGAGGTGGGTGAACAGGACCAGCGGGGTTCTCCTTAATGAACCTGATTTCACCCCCTGTTGTGAAGTTTTCATATGAAGAGAAAATGTCTTTTCGAGGTGGAAACCGATGAGGTTGACATAAAACATCAACAACAACAAAAAGAAATATCAAATAAGTAAATCATGGGGGGAAGGTAAAAGAATAAAAATAAAATAAAGGAAGTGAAATGTTTTCTTCCATTCTTAGCGTCTCTCCTCGCCCCTGTCGTTACAACCCATCGACCGGCGACAAGTGCCCTTGTTTCTAGACACAAATATAGAAAACTGCCGAAGAGAGAGACTGAAATTGTTTTAGAAGATCGGAAGATAAGGAAGGGAAAAAGAATGAAAATTAAAAAAAAAAAGAAAAAGAAGAGGAATAAGAAAAGAACAGGAAGAAGAAGAGGAGAAAGGAGAAAGAGAAGAGGAAGAAGAACAGGAAGAATAGGGAAAAGTAGAGGAAGAAGAAAAAGAAGAAGAGCAATGAGAAGAAGTGGAGGAAAAAGAAAGAAAAGAAGAAGAGGGGGAAGAAGAAGAAAAATAAGAAGAGGAGGAATAGGAATAACTGAAAAAAGAAGAATAGCAATAAGAGGAGAGGGAAGATGTAGAAGTAAAAGGAAAAAAAGAATAGAAGAAAGAAAAAGAAGAGGAAGAGGAAGAAGAAAAAGAAGTACAGAGGAAGAAGAAGAAGAACAGCAAGAAGAATAGGAAGTAGAGAAAGAAAGAAAAGAAAAAAGAGAAAAATAGGAAGAAGATTAGAAAGAAGAAGAGGATAAAGAAGAAAAGGAGGAAGAAAAAGAAGAGGAAGACGTGGAAGAAAAGATGAGAAGGAAGAGGAAAACAGAAGAATAGGAAGAAAAAAAGAAGAGAAAGAAGAAGAACAGGAAAAAAACAGGAAGAAGAAAGAGGAAAAAGAAGAAGAAAAAGAAGTAGAAAAGGAAGAAGAACAGTAAGAAGAATAGAAAAGGTGAGAGAAGAGGAAAAAGAGAAAAAGAAGAAGAAGAAAAAGAAGAAGAAGTGAGAGAAGAGGAAAAAGTGAAGAAGAAGAATGATAGGAACAAGAAGAGAGAGAAGAGGAAAAAGAGAAAAAGAAGAAGAAGAAGGAAGAATAGAAGAAGAGAGAGAAAAAGAAGAAGAAGAAGGAAGAAGAAGTGAGGAAGAAGAGGAAAAAGAGAAAAAGAAGAAGAAGAATAGGAAGAAGAAGTGAAGAAGAAGAGGAAAAAGAAGAAAAAGAAGAAGAAGAAGAAGGAAGAAGAAGAAGAAGAAGAAGAGGAAAAAGAAGAAGAAGAAGAATAGGAAGAAGAAGTGAGAGAAGAGGAAAAAGAGAAAAAGAAGAAGAACAAGAAGAATAGGAAGAAGAAGTGAGAGAAGAGGAAAAAGAGAAAAAGAAGAAGAAAAATAGGAAGAAGAAGAGGATAAAGAAGAAGAAGTAGTAAAAGAAGATAAGGAGGAAGAAGAAGAGGAAATGAAGAATAAGAAAAGAGGAAAACAGAAAAACAGGAAGAAGAAAAAGAAGAGAAAGAAGAGAAAGAACAACAAAAAGAAAAACAGGAAGGAGGAGGAGGAAAAAGAAGAAGAAATATATAAAGGAAGAAGAACTGAACAAATAAAGAAGAAAAAAAATTGGCTGGCGAAAGAGAAATGCTATAGAAGAGAATAAAAAAAACGGATTTAATAATCTAGTCAAATACTTGTCCTATGAACAGAGTGAAAAATAAATTGTCATCCGTTTCTCTACTTTTTCTTTTATATGCCATGTCCTTTCAGGACGTAGGCTATCATGGCTTTCCACGTCTCCCTATCCCTGGTGGCACTTAGCACACTTTCTCGTCTTACACCAAGCAACCCCCGCTCTGCCATCCACTAGCTCAAGCCCATAAATCTAGAATAGAAATGTACAGAAACTAGCATGACTACAAAATGAGGGATCAGTTTATGTACTGATTATAATATAGATTTCATCCCCCATTTTCTATGTCCACATTATAATTTCTTATAAACAGTTGGCATATATATTCTTCTTCTATGTGCCCTGTCCTTTCAGAACGTAGGCGATCATGGCTTTCTCCCTATCCCTGGTGACTCTTAGCACGCTTTTTCCTGTTGTACCATGCAACCCTCATTCCGTCATCAATCTGATCAGGTCCTTCAAATATGTTATCCGCTGCTTTTCCCTGGCTTTTTTCCCTTCTATCTGGCCTGTTAGTATCAGGTTCTCCAAGCCCTCCTTCCTCATTGCATGTCCCAGAAACTTTAGCGTCTATTTCTTCTTGCCATTTTCTACTCTGGACATACTTAACTTTTTTCTAGGTACCTCCACTAAATCGCAAAAAAAAAAATGCATAGTTACTTTTAAACTGAACTTTTTAAAATGAAAAAGTTTTCTTGAAACTTTTATTTTAGTTTTAATTGAAAGCTAAACGATTACCTTTACCATTTCCAGTAAGCAAAATACTCTGGTTTATTTCAAACAGAAATTATATTGACTGGAATATAAAAGTTCCAGATTTTTTTCAGTTTTTGTATTTTGCCGCCATTTTTTTAGCGATCGAGAGATTTGTAAGCAAAAGTTAATTCTCGGTTTTAAAAAATCTTGCAAAAATAAAATATACATCTGTGACACATTATTTTGAAAAATTAGCAAATTTTATGTTAACTTAATCTGATTTACACAAGTATTACTTATTTATAGCGTGAAATTTAGAATAAAACTATTTCTTAATCACCGATTTGAACTTTTTGACTAGAAAATTACGAAGTTGTTGACAGGTTCTTGATTAGAGATAAAAATGTATGGCGTTTTATAAATGACAAAATTGTATAAATTTTTTTCGGGTAAGGGACGAAATTGTGACCTTTTAATTTGCACATAGAAATTAACACACAAAAAAATCAAATGCACAAAAAACGTTTAAATTATTTTAGGAAGATGGTTCGTTAACGATTTTTATTAAACTTTTCAATTTTCGATAGGCAATATAATTCTTAACTAAAAAATCTAACCGCAACAGATTTTTAAAATATTTTTAAAACTTCATAAATTATTATAATAAAAAAACATGAAAACAATTCCTTTAAAATTTCATTAGTTATCTAAAAAAAAAAAATTCTTCAGAATATAATGTCCTTAATTTTCATTATTTATTCAAACAATTAAAAGCTTATCAAAATCAATAATATCAAAGTTTTATTGCATTTTTTTATTTTAGTCTTCGGAGCAAATTTTCGGAAAAGTTTAATTTAAAATAAGAAAAATAGATGATTTATTTTCCCTAATGAATCCTGCGTTAACTGACAAGATTATAATTCACAACACTGACATTTATTAAAATTTCATGGATTTACGTGGAGGTGAGTAACAGAGGTAAAAAATATTTTTAACAGGATTTTAAAAAAATAATAACTTCAAGAATAATCTCATTCATTTTTGAATGAGTACTGCAAGTTTGATTTAAATCCGACAATTATTTGATTTTTACGAGAATTTCCAAATTAATGTGTTTGTCACAGGGGTGTGGGGAGTGGGTGATGTCATCATTACGTTTTCTATTGTAAACAGTCGTAACGTTTTGGTTACCCGTTAACTCAGTTCAAACAAGATTTTCTGACAAATTTTCAAAAATGTTAGAAGGGATTAATAAAATTTAAAAAAATAATTAATGATTATTTTGAATAATAATAATATAAACATTTTGATGGAAAAAGTTTGTTTTATTAAGTTTGGGACATTTTTTTATTCATACTATTCTGTTTTTTTAAATTTAGCAATTTAGTGGAGGTACCTTTTGGAGCATTGGATATCGGCTCGGAATGAGAAATCGGGGATCCGAGTTCGAATTCCAGCTGAATTCATTGCATTCAATTACGCACAAATACACTTGGGAAAGGTATTAATCCGTCAATACCCTTGGGAAAGGTATTAATCCGTCTCTTCCTTCCAGTTATGGGTCAAATAACAGGACAGATTGGGTTCTATAGCCTTAGTTGGCAACCAGTCTACCGCAGAAAGCAATGGCAACTGGGGGATAATCTTCTGCCTAGTCAGTTATGTCTCTTTCGAGACATGATTGCCCAAATCGTGTATCACGTATAACACTTAACTGACTCTTGCCACTTGAGCCGAGACCCTTGTTCTTTCTTAACACTTGAAGTCAACCAGACGCCTAAAATTTTCATGGCTTGACCAGAAAATGTTTTTCTGTTGTTATAGGACTGGGATTTCAGAGATACGAGGGTCATTCAATAAATAAGGTGAATTTTTAGGTATAAAGACTCCTAATACAGATAGAAGCTTACTTTTTTAATTTTTTTTTTCCTTTACTTCTTTTTCAAAGGGATTTATTTATTTATTTATTTATTTATTTATTTTTGCAGATTGAAATAAACTTTTGAGACTTTTGGGGATTAATAAAGATGGCCGAACAAGAAGCATGCTCCAGGATTGAACAGAGGTCAGTTATCAAGTTTTTGATGTTTGTTTCGAGACATGATCGCCCAAGCGTGTATCACGTATGGCACCTGATTGACCTACTTTCTTATAATTTCCAACTAAACACGATATAAAGACGTTTTTCCTTTTAATTATTTCGCTCCATTTAAAGCGAAAAATGCCAGTAACAAATGCAGGGGTTGCTGTGTATGAAAAAATTAGAGAGGATCGATAAAAGAACAGGAGGCTAGGAGACAGTTGATGATGACTGGTGCTGCATTTAGATTTTTGTATATTATAGTTGGCAGGAGAGCAAAACAGTTTTTCAAGCGAGAAATGCAAAAGAAATTATAAGTATACAACTTACAGTTACATCTTGAAATTTCAACAGTGAAATGAAGAGACCTAGCAGCCAATCTAGTCGGTTAATTGCCATACGAGATACACGCTTTGGGCGATCATCCCTCGAAAGAGACATGACTGACTGGGCAGAAGATTATCCCGCAGAAGTTTGCCATTGCTTTCTGCGGTAGACGGGCTGCCAGCCAAGCCTATAGAACCATATCTGTCCTGTTATTTGACTCGTAGCTACAGGGAGAAGAGATGAATTATATTATTAAGTAATAATTAGTGGGGGATCAGTTCATTACTTCATAACAATAGAAAATTGGTCCCCTACTTTATGCCCAGTAGAGGTTTAATTGTTTTCAATATTATATTCAGTCAGTTAAGCGCCATAAGTGATATACACTTGGGCGATTATGTCTCGAAAGAGACATGATTGACTGGGCAGAAGATTATCCCGCAGTAGGTTGGCGTTATTTTATGCAGTAGACTGATTGCCAGCCAAGGCTATAGAAGCCCTCCTTCCTCAGTGCATGTCCCAGGAACTTTAGCTGTTTCTTCCTGATGCTCAGTGTTAATTTTCTTTTCGTCTCCACCCTTTCCAACACCTCATCATTGCTCACATGTTCGGTCCATGATATCCGAAGCATCCTTCTGTATAACCACATTTCAGCTGCTTCAAGTTTTCCCTTCATCTTTGTTGATATTGTCCAACATTCATTGCCATATGGAAGAAATGACATCACATTGAAATCCAGTACTCACTTTTTTGTTTCTAATGAAGGTTTCTTGTGTCTTAATACTTTACTCAGCTTCTGGAACGCGTCTTTCACCATGCCAATTCGCCTTTAGATCTCTGTGTTTCACTTTCTGTCTTTGGTTAGAACACTTCCCAGATATTTAAATTATCGTACTTTCTTGATTTTAACATTCCCCACCTGTATTTGGCACTTTGGGCTGCTCTTTTTTACTGAAAAGCTTATTCTAAAATATTTCTAGCACTTAATTTAGAAAACACTCGTTTTCTTGATAATAAATTTTTCCTCCACAATTTCTTTAAAACCAACTGAGCATTGTTTCTTCACCATTTATCAAATCTCAACATTTTTCTCCAGTCACGAGGAATGTTTCCCATTCGTTTTGAGTTCTTTGGATCTTTAGGTTCACTTCAGACCAGAATTAAAATCCATAGATACGAAATACGGCTAAAGATTTAAACTTATTTATAAATGAAACTTTGTGTGTGTGCTTGTGTGCTTGTGTGTGTGTGTGTGTGTGTGTGTGTGTGTGTCCGTTGCCTATAGACTCCGAAACGGCTGAACCAATTTTCTTGAAAATTTACACAGTTGTACTATAAGCATCTGCGAGTGTTCTTAGCTTGGTTTTGTGTCGAGATACCTCCGATAAATATCGAAAGTCGATAATCGAAAAAATCGGGTTATATATAGAAGGAGTTATCCGATTTTAATCAAATTTGATACACTCATAGACAATAACATAAGAAACGATATTCAGAAGTTTCAAGGTTGCAGTTCTTACATATATATATATATATATATATATAAGGCAAGATGTTTGTGTGAGTGTCTGTTTATCTGCCTGTATGTCTGTATTTTTTCAGCCCTTTTATTTTAGTTTCTGCTTCGGGTTTGGCTCCAAGTAAGTATAATTGTAGTTCTTAGTCTCAGCCATCATACCATTTACTCAGAAGACTTATTTAGCCTTCAAAATTCAGTTTATGACGAAAAAAACTTATATGATACCGATACCAGAAAATCAAAATTTGACATACATCCATTCATTTTTCTTTCAGTCTACGGCTTCGCTTTAACTGGAAATAACTATTGCTTTTTAGTCTTTCGTGCCAACGTCCAAAGAGTCTGAGCTCCAGGACCATGGATTAGTTTGAAAGCTTTCATTACACCCGAGCAACGCCGTGCTATACTGCTAGTACTGGAATAAAATGTTTTGATCCTCATTTTACCGTCACAGGATGGACACGACGCCATCTTTGATGCTGTATCTTCACAAGAGTCAGAAAAGAGCAAAAAAAAAAAAAACAATATCGCTGCCATATCTGGACTGCAATTGCTCAAGACTCAATTTAAGGCCATGATGAAATTCAAAATCGTTTACGTGATCTTGTAATGGTGAGGAGACAACACATTACTCAATGAATCCCGGGCCTAACAAATAAAACAACTTTTAGGCAAAATTCGACTTTTTTTTTTTGTTTGTTTATAATCATATCGTCTCAAGCAAGGCATTTTACT
The DNA here is from genome assembly GCA_037127315.1 of Ascarosepion bandense. NCBI lineage: Eukaryota > Metazoa > Mollusca > Cephalopoda > Sepiida > Sepiidae > Ascarosepion > Ascarosepion bandense. The sequence goes on along the minus strand of JBBBDQ010000926.1, from coordinate 3,967,682 downwards.
GCTACTGTTTTGCAGGGGGTTACTTAGGAGGAAAGTTATGAGAAAGAGTGACACGAATTAATCGTCTCGTGGGAATTAGAATGATGATACAATACGAAAGAATGCGTAGATGTTGATGATGATGATGATGATGATGATGATGATTATCCGGTAACAGTGAGATGATAATAATAATAATAATAATAATCTCTTTGGAAAACGTCCTTGATTCTTAGCGAAAATAGAGGGGGCTGTCGGATATTGAAAAAAAAAAAGGCTGGATTTATTTGGACCAATGCAGAGTATTAGAAACGAGGAAAATGTGTCTAAGCTTCGAAACGGCTTGCTGTCACTTGACGCCTTTGGTGTGAGCAGGTAAAAAAAATTATGAAAGAAATTGAATGAATTATATCATTTCAGAAAAAAATGAAGCCGATTCAAACGATGCCAGGATTGAAATTGGAGGAGAGAGTAGAGGCATGTTGTCACTTGATCTCCTGTAGTGACTAAACGACAATTGTTGTCTGTCGGTAAGATTAAAAGAAACAAATTATAGTCTTCTTCTAGCCTGATACACTGATTCTAATTCTTTTCTACTAATTCGATTAGTTTCTGACCTCAAAATACGCGTCAGTTTCCGATATCACTTCTTCATAAGAGCAAAATTTATTTTCCTTGAGCATTCTTTTGAGGTCTACAAAGATCACATTTTTCTTCTTCATTTGTAGCCACTTTCTGGCGATTTCTTTCTTCAAACGCACCAATAATGCTATATAATATTCGCTATTGACTGTTTTTCCTTTCTCAAGGTAATCGATGATCAAAATACCCTGTGCATCCCAAAATACGTAGGCCAAATCCTTGTCTACCGATGTTTGCGTCTTTGGTCGCTTTAGACGGCTTTCACCTGCTGCTGTCCACCCAGCTGACGCCCAATTTAACTCCAGAGTGAAGTGGTTGATCCATGTTTCATCCATTGTTACATATTTACGCAAACATTTCTTTTTGTTGCATTGAAACAAGGCTCTGAATTGTCGACGCTTTGTTGTTTTTCATCCACTGTGTGCAAATGCAGCACCCACTTTGAACACAGCTTTCTCATTGACAAATGTTCATGTAAAATGGTGAATACACTGCCTTTTGATATGTTCAACACCTCTGCTATCTCATGCAACTTTAATTTACGAGCGACCAAAACGAATTTGTGGATTTTTTTCTGGTGTTTTCCGAGACAACTGCCGATTTTGGTTCGACCTGAGTGTTTAGCATCATTTGTGTTTGTACGACCGCATTTAAAGTTAGCATACAACTTATTAACCTTTGTTTTCGACGGAGCAGAGTCCGAATAAGACTTATCAAACAATTGCTTTGCTTGAACAGTATTGAACAGTATTTTTTCTATCAGAAAGCAATGCTTTATCAACACACGAAATTCAGATTTTTCCTTTGTTTTTAAAATTTGCAACAGTAGCTTCCCTTAAATACCTGTAATGTCTAAACTTATAATCCGATTGGACCCAAATTTTGTCACGTACTATTTAAAGGCTACTACTTCATAAAATTCAAATGGATTTTTTATTAGTGGCACCATCTAAATGTCAGGCCCGGGACTTATTGGGTGATGTGTGAAAAGGCTATGAGATCTTATTAATAATGAATTTCTTATTTTTACGAAGAGTTGCGGGAGTGTTTTTGATTGACCAACAAGCTTCTTTGCCCCACTAAATTCTGATGTTTGATTATTATGTCAGACCGATAATTTTTCAGCGCCCCCTTGTAAACTAAACGAAATCCTGATAATAATGATAATATTTTATTCAACTTTGTTCATGCAAAATTGTAAATACACAGCCTTCTGATATGTTCAACTCCTCTCCTATCTCACGCAACTTCAATTTACGATACCCTGTGTGTGTGTGTGTGTGTGTGTGTGTGTGTGTGTGTGTGTGTGTGTGTGTGTGTGTGTGTGTGTGTGTGTGTGTTCCGGGATAACTGCTGATTTTGGGCGACCTGAGTGTTCAGCATCATTTGTGTCTGTACGCCTTAAAGTCAACATACCACGTCTTGGACTTTGTTTGCGACAGAGCAGAGTCTGAATAAGACTTATCAAGCCATTGCTTTGCTTGAACACTATTTTTTTCCATCAGAAAGCAATGCTTTATCAACACAGAAAATTCAGATTTTTCCATTGTTTTGAAAATTTGCAACAATAGCTTCACTTAAATAAATGTAATTTCTAAAATAATAATCCTATTGAACCAAAATTTAGTCACGTGCAATTTGAAGGTTAGTAATTCATAAAAATTATATGGATTTTTCTTTTATTCGTGGCATTTTCTAAATATCAAGCCCGGGAATTATTGAGCAATGTGTTATTTTCCACTTTTACAGTCTCTTTCACTCCTATCATTACTCTACCGCAATTTCCATGGCAAATGTTCAAATGAAGTCTATTCCAACAGTTCAGTTCTTTACAGTAACAATACGCCATACTACTTCCACGGAGTCGAATCAACCTTATTTCCCCTTTATTCCGAACGAAAATTCCACTCAGAATTCCTAAAAAAAATTTCTACTTGATGGAAGAAACAATCTTGAAGAATTTTAACCTGTTAGTGTTGTTTGCAGACACGGAAAAAACTGCAGGACCTCCTACAGAAGGTAGCTGAAGAAAGTGACATGAAGGGAATACAAATAAACTGCAAGAAAACCGAATGCACGGTCGTCAGCAAAAAGGGGAGCCCAAAATGTCAAATACAGGTGTGGGGGTGATAATATCAAGCAGGTACAAAAATTTAAATATCTGGGAAGTGTTCTAACTGAAGACGGAAAATGCGACACAGAGATTCGAAGGCGAATTGGCATGGAGAAAGACGCGTTCCAGAAGCTGAGTAAAGTATTACGACCCAGGAAACCTTCACTAGAAACAAAAAAGAGAGTACTGAATTGCATTGTGATGTTAGTTCTTCAATATGGCAGTGAATGTTAGACAATATCAACAAAGTTAAAAAGCAGCTGAAATGTGGTTCTACAGAAGGATGCTGCGGATATCGTGGATCGAGCATGATGAGGTTTTGGAAATGATGGAAACGAAAAGGAAATTAATATTAAGCATCAGAAGAGACAACCAAAGTTCCTGAGACATGCATTGAGGAAGGAAGGCTTGGAGAACCTGAAACTAACAGGTCAAATAGAGGGGAAAAGAGACAGAGGAAAGCAGCGGATAACATATTTATGGGTCTGAGCAGGTGGATGACAGAACGGGGGCTGAGAGACGTTACATGAGAAAGCGTGCAAAGAGCCACCAGGGATAGGGAGACGTGGAAGGCCATGATCGCCTACGTCCTGAAGAGACAAGGTACATAAAAGAAGAAGAATGTCACGGGTCAGTAGTCTTTTATCCTCTTCACTTTCGATCAAACACCCTTACATCCATGTCATGCAACGCCTCATTCATACGTTTTAACAGTGACTCCTCTAATTTGAGTGGCTTTCTCGTGTTGTATCACGTAAAACGTACTGTAAAAAATTAGTTTCTCTTGAATTTCAAAATGTAAATTCAATGTCCATTTTTCCAAAATTTATTGAGTGACTGAAATTCCGGTATGCGAATTATTTTTTTCTGAATTACACCAATCAACAGACACCGTCGTAAAATAAATATTAATTTTAAAATATGTGATTAACAGTTTTTTGAAGCTAAACCAAAATTTATTTCTGTGGTTTCCATTTACCATCTCATGAAATTCTATCTATCTATCTATCTATCTATCTATCTATCTATCTATCTATCTATCACAGTCTATTCATATATATATATATATATATATATATATATATATATATATATATATATATATATATTTGAATGTAATTCTATCTATCTATCTATCTATCTATCTTGGCCTGTATCTGTCTCTTTTACAAACCTACCAAATATTCATACATTCAGTTATCTCAAATTCCTGACTATTTACGACTTCATCCAACTTGCCAAGCATGCCTTTCTTAAAGTCCTCTTTCTCTCTCTCACTTAACTTCTCGATTAGTTTGTTGGTTCTAAAATATATCTGAGACCAAAATAAACTCTTGACTCAAATTATCTCGTCGAAACCATTTCAAAACTTTGCACAGAGCCAGAGCCAATTTCCATTTTCGTTTTCAACGGACCAACAATGTTACGTAATGGAAAACCGGAAGAGTTCCCAGATGACGTCATTGACGCGCAGATCCCACATGGTTCTGATTAGGTGCCATCATCGTTTTTCTCGTTGTTTTTCTTTACAACTTTTTCTTCTCTTCTTCCGTCTTCCTTCATTGCCCGACCGTTTTATTCCACGCCTTATTCTACAACCTCTTCATCAAAAGAGGCACTCGCTGGCTTTTCGTCCTTTTTCTTTTTCAGATTTTTTTTTTTTTTTTTTTTTTTGTAAAATATAACTCGGAATTTTCTTCCTCGTCTTTCTTCCTTAAGTGGTTTTCTTTTTTTTTTTTTCAATTTTTCGTTGTCAGCGTTGTTACTTGTAATTTGTTCAGTGTTCTTGTTCTTTATCTTCTTTTTCGTTAAACTTTCTTTCTTTCTTTCATTATTCACTCTTCATCTTTATTTTTCACTTTTGGTTTCGTTCTTTATTTCTTTTTCTTTATCTTCTTTTTCGTCAAACTTTCTTTCTTTCTTTCTTTCTTTCTTTCTTTATTCACTCTTCATCTTTTTTTTCACTTTTGGTTTCGTTCTTTATTTCTTTTTCTTTATCTTCTTTTTCGTCAAACTTTCTTTCTTTCTTTCTTTCTTTCTTTCTTTATTCACTCTTCATCTTTTTTTTTCACTTTTGGTTTCGTTCTTTATTTCTTTTTCTTTATCTTCTTTTTCGTCAAACTTTCTTTCTTTCTTTCTTTCTTTCTTTATTCACTCTTCATCTTTTTTTTTTCACTTTTGGTTTCGTTATTTATTTCTTTTACTTTATCTTCTTTTTCGTCAAACTTTCTTTCTTTCTTTCTTTCTTTATTCACTCTTCATCTTTATTTTTCACTTTTGGTTTCGTTCTTTATTTTCTTTAACGCTTTCTTGTTTTGAATTTTCTCTTTATTTTTCATTTCTCTTTCCTTTTTTCTTTTTTAATTTTTCTACTTTTTTCTTTTTTTCCTTCCAACGTTATAACGAGTTTCATAATTAAAATAGATCTTAAATAAATTCTGTTAAATATCTAAATATCAACATTGACAAGAATAGAACTGATCCAAATAGGTAAAGCCAAATATCTATGAGCAGAAATTTAAATCTCGTTAAAACTGTGCGAAGTAGAAACTGAAGGTTGAACTAGATTTCGTGGTGAGTAAGGAATTAAGTGAGAGAGAGAGAGAGAGTAATGGTGAGTAAGGAATTAAGTGAGAGAGAGAGAGAAGAGTAAGTAGTAAGGAATTAAGTGAGAGAGAGAGAGAGAGAGAGAGAGAGAGTAATGGTGAGTAAGGAATTAAGTGAGAGAGAGAGAGAGAGAGAGAGTAATGGTGAGTAAGGAATTAAGTGAGAGAGAGAGAGAGAGAGAGAGAGAGAGTAATGGTGAGTAAGGAATTAAGTGAGAGAGAGAGAGAGAGAGAGAGTAATGGTGAGTAAGGAATTAAGTGAGAGAGAGAGAGAGAGAGAGAGAGAGTAATGGTGAGTAAGGAATTAAGTGAGAGAGAGAGAGAGAGAGAGAGTAATGGTGAGTAAGGAATTAAGTGAGAGAGAGAGAGAGAGAGAGAGAGAGTAATGGTGAGTAAGGAATTAAGTGAGAGAGAGAGAGAGAGAGAGAGTAATGGTGAGTAAGGAATTAAGTGAGAGAGAGAGAGAGAGAGAGAGAGAGAGTAATGGTGAGTAAGGAATTAAGTGAGAGAGAGAGAGAGAGAGAGAGTAATGGTGAGTAAGGAATTAAGTGAGAGAGAGAGAGAGAGAGAGAGAGAGTAATGGTGAGTAAGGAATTAAGGAGAGAGAGAGAGAGAGAGAGAGAGAGAGTAATGGTGAGTAAGGAATTAAGTGAGAGAGAGAGAGAGAGAGAGAGAGTAATGGTGAGTAAGGAATTAAGTGAGAGAGAGAGAGAGTAATGGTGAGTAAGGAATTAAGTGAGAGAGAGAGAGAGAGAGAGAGTAATGGTGAGTAAGGAATTAAGTGAGAGAGAGAGAGAGAGAGAGAGTAATGGTGAGTAAGGAATTAAGTGAGAGAGAGAGTAATGGTGAGTAAGGAATTAAGTGAAAGAGAGAGAGAGAGAGTAACTTTTTAATTACGACTCCATGATAGGCCGTCTTATTTTATCGTCGAAGATGTTGGTTGGCTTACCAAAAAGTCAGTCAGTTAAGTGCCATACGTGATACACGCTTGGGCGATCATGTCTCGAAAGAGACATGACTGACTGGACAGTATATTATCCCGCTGTAGGTTGCCATTGCTTTCTGCGGTAGACTGGTTGCCGACCAAGGCTGTTGAACCCAATCTATCCTGCCATTTAGCCCATAGCTGGAGTGAGAAGAGATGAATTATAATATATCATTATATTAATAAGTAGTAATTAGTAGGGGATCAGTTTATTACTTCATAAAGATAAAAAACCGATCCCCCATTTTATGACCAGTAAAAAACCTTAATCATGATTCCAACTATTATATTCACTCAGTTAAGTGCCATATCTGTCCTGTTATTTAACCCATAAGTGGAAGGAAGAGACGGATTAATATATTTCCCAAGGGTATTTGCGCGTAAATGAATGCAATGAATTCAGCTGGAATTCGAACTCGGCTCCCCGATTTCTCGTTCCGAGCCGATATCCACTGCACCACAACGCACATTCGCTACCAAAATGAAGTTAAATAAAACAAGTGCTTAAATTTACCACTCCAAAATTTACGAAAATTATCCGACAGATTTCTTTGAAAAACTTTTGCACTCAGAATTACAGGGTAAGACAAAGGCCAGTGTTTTTCTCTCTTTTCGTGAGTTTAGAAGTGAATCCATGGCTAAAAAAGTCGGTTCACTGTGCGGGGCCAGGAAGTTTTTCCCGTCTGAAACAATCCTGCACATATAAAAATCTACCATCCGCCCGTGCATTGAATCTGCTGCCATATCTAGTCAGGTGCCCCTTCTATCCGCCTAGGGGTCCTTGACAAAATCCAACGGAGAATCTGTAATGTGATCGATCCCGACATGGCAGCTCAGACACAGTCACTTTCTCACCAGCGCAATGTGGCTTCCCTGTATCTCTTCTACAAATACTTTCACAGTTTCTGCTCCGATGAACTTAGCTCTCTGGTGTCCCCTATATATGAATTTACTCGAGCCAGAAGATTAGCAACTAGGACCCACCCTTTTACTGTGAAACCAATAAAATGTAAGCGCCAATTCTACTCCAATAGCTTCTTTTCTCGCATTTCTCGCCTGTGGAATTCCATTCCGTTTACTTGCTTCCCCGACAGATACAATCTCCAATAGGCATCTCCTATCTCACTAACCTGCATCCTCTCTCTCATGCTCCTTTCTCCGTCCACTCCACTCAAATCAGTATTCCTATCCTTCTTTTACTCACTTTCGGACACCCCCCTATAACTTGTCTGTTTCTCATAACTTTCCTCCTGTCTAACCCCCTGCTCACCAGTGGCAGTAAACTGCCTTAGTTCATACGGTTATTAAAAAAAGGAATTATTTATACACATATACGCGCATACAGAAACTTAAAATCTTATATTGATTTGTTGCAAAAAGTTCGTTCGTTTTCTATAATCTGTTTTAATTTTTATTGTTTATTAATTGTTCTAATAAAACATTTAATAATTTTTCCCTTCATATTTTGAAGCCTCCTGCCAATGTTCTTCCAACTGTTCAATGCTTAGACAATATAAATCACGAGGTTTTTACTCCCAAAATGCATTAATCGTCGTTTGAAGCTACATATTGTTGTTGACGGAAACAACCTTCAAATTGTTAGAAAGCGACCGAAAAAGGTGATAATCTGAATAGGCTAAACAACAGGTGTAGCAGAACATCCCAACCGTGCTTTTGCTTTATATCCACAAGCAGGCTGGTAACGACCGCGTAAACTGGTGACAATTGAGGAGTGCTAGAGTTTGTTTCTCGTGCCGTGTTTCTCGACCTTATCCATTGAATGAAGCGACATTAAATGGGAGCTTACCATTTTGTGGTTCTTCTTTGATAAACGCGTACATTTGGTTCTAATCAAACTGAACAGGTCAATTAGAACGCGGAGAGACAAACTTTCCCTCCTTGAAAAGAGAAAACCATTTCTGTACCATTTTGTCGTATTTTTGCATTTTTTTTATTTATATATATATATATATAATCAAATCGCCCCAAGCAGGGCATTTTACTGCCACTGTTTTGCAGGGGGTTACATAGGAGGAAAGTTATGAGAAAGAGTGACTGGTTTTATGGGGTGTTAGAAAGTGGGTAAGGGAAAGATGACTGTGGCCATAAAGCGAGGGATCAATTTATATAATGTTTGTAATATAAAATTGATCCCCCACTTTATATTTACATAATAATTTCTAGTCTGTTGATAAGCCATAGAAAACGAATGAATCAGTCAACGAAATACTGATTAGCTACACATGCATGTCTTTTAGATTTATTTACATTTTCTGGAATATAAATGTATAGAATTGTTTTTTTCTAATCATAAGATAAGGATGACTGTGGCCATAAAGTGAGGGATCAGTTTATATATGGTGTGTAATATAAAATTGATCCCCCACTTTATATTTACATAATAATTTCTTGCCTCTTGATAAGCCATATAAAACGAATGAATCAGTCAATGAAGTACTGATTAGCTACACATGCATGTCTTTTAGATTTATTTACATTCTCTGGAATATAAATGTATAGAATTGTTTTTTTCTAATCATAAGATAAGGATGACTGTGGCCATAAAGTGAGGGATCAGTTTATATATTGTTTTTAATATAAAATTGATCCCCCTCTTTATATAAACATAATTTCTTGTCTGTTGATAAGTCATAGAAAACAAAGGAATCAGTCAATGAAATACTGATTAGCTACACATGCATGTCTTTTAGATTTATTTACATTCTCTGGAATATAAATGTAGAGAATTTTTTTTTTTTTTTGATAATCATATCGCCCCAAACAAGGTATTTTTCTGCCACTGTTTTGCAGGGGGTTACATAGGAGGAAAGTTACGAGAAAGAGTGACAGGTTATTGGGGTGATCGGGAAGTGGGTAAGAGAAAGATGAGAATACTGATAAGAGTGGAGTGGACAGAAAAAGGAGCATGAAAGAGAGGATGTAGGTTAGTGAAATAGGAGATGACTATTGACTTTACATTTAAATTCTTGGAGATTGTAGCTGTCGAGGAAGCAAGTAAACGGAAGGGAATTCCACAGGAGGGAAGTGCGAGAAAAGAAGCTGATGGTGTAGAATTTGCTTTTACAAGTTAAACGGTAGGATCTAGTTAATGAAGACATCTCTGAGCACAGCACAAATATTGGGAGCAGGTTTGTGACCTGTATTAAAAGCAAATAGAAGTCGAACGCACTCATTCTTTTTTTTATTTATAATTACGTGTAAAAATAAAATCTAATCTGAAATAAATTATTCAATAACTATAGTCAACAGTTGTTATGACCAGATTTATTAAGAAGCACATATACTACGAACATTAGTTTTTGAAATCATTCGCAGAACCCCAGAAATGCGAACAAATATATGTAAGAGCTTAATACAAATATTATTTGCACATAACAATACAGACACATATGAAAGACTAGCAGTATAGGCCGGCGTTGCTCGGGTGTAATGAAAGCTTTAAAACTAATCCATGGTCCTGGAGCTCAGACTTTTTGGACATTGACGCGAAAGACCGAAAAGCAATAGTTGTTTCCAGTTAAAGTGAAACCGTAGACTGAAAGAAAAATGAATGGATGTAAGTCAAATTTTGATTTCCTCGTATCGATATCAAATAAGTTTTTTCATCGTAAACTGAATTTTGAAGGCTAAATAAGTCCTCTGAGTAAATGGTATCATGGCTGAGACTAATAACTACAATTATACTTACTTAAAGCCAAACCAGAAGCAAAAACTAAAATAAAAGGGCTGAAAAAATACAGACATAGAGGCAGATAAACAGACACACACACAAACATCGTGCCTTTTATATATATATATATTATCGATTTTCTGCACTATTGTAAGAACTGCAACCTTGAAACTTCTGAATATCGTTTCTTATGTCTTTGTCTATGTGTGTGTCAAATTTGATTAAAATCGGACCACTCCTTCCATATACAGATTTATTCGGTTTTCGATATTTATCGGGGGTACCTCGACACAAAACTTAAGTAAGAACACTCGCAGACGCTTATAGTACAACTGTGTAAATTTTCAAGACAATCGGTTCAGCCGTTTCGGAGTCTATAGGTAACTGATACACCCACACACAGATAAAACTCCATTTATTATATAGATTTAGATTTTCAAAAGTATCTAACATATATATTTCGAAAGGCCCAAGAGAGACATCTTAAAATGTATATAATATAAACACGACATACACACAAAAGCACGTGTGTGTGTGTGTGTGTGTGTGTGTGTGTGTGTGTGTGTGTGTGTGTGTGTGTGTGCGCGTAAAATTTCAGAAATAAGTAAATATATATATATATATCTGTAAAAAGAAAATATGATTAAAGATATAGAGATAAAGAAAAATTCATATTGGCCGACGCGTGTTCCTCTTCTCGTTGATTTCATCAATGGAAATTTTACTTATATATATATATATATATATATATATATATATATATATATATATTTATTTTACTTATATGTATATATTTATTTTACTTATATATATATATCTGACCTGTATTAAAAGCAAATAAATCGCATACTAATGTTCGTAGTATATGTGCTTCTTAATAAATCTGGTCATAAAAACTGTTGACTATAGTTATTGAATAATTTATTTCAGATATATAGATAGATAGATAGATAGATAGATAGATATATTTATTTTACTTATATGTATATATTTATTTTACTTATATATATATATATATATATATATATATATATATATATATATATATATATATATGATTATTATTATTATTATTATTATAGCCTCTCCCGTCGATTTCGACTTATGAACGTCTCAGTTAGACAACCTCACAAAGAATTGTTTAAAGTGGTGAAGGCTTTTTGGAACTGCTGATAAGAAACAATCGATGCAAAAGTCTGCCACAGATCGCATGAACAACAGACCTCAGTTATTTAATCCATAACTGGAGGGAAGGGACGGATTAATACTTTTCTCATGGGTACTAGTGCGTAAGTGAATGTAAAGTGTTCGACTGGAATTGGAACGCGGCTCACCGATTTCCCCCCCCCCGAGCCGACATTTACTGCACCGCAATGCACATCCGTCAATGATGCTTACAGCACCTGGCATTCCCAAGCGGTTACGCATCTAAGTACTGACCAGGCTCAACGTTGCTTAATTTCAGTGATCGAGCGAGAACCGGTGTATTCAACGTGATATGATCGTAAGCACACACACACACACACACACACACACACACACACACACACACACACACACATATATAGATAGATAGATAGATAGATAGATAGATAGATAGATAGATAGATAGATATTCCATTTTTAAACAAGTTATTTTGCTACCCAGATTTCTACAATTAGTAATGTCTTCAGGCGATTTTACCTCTTACCGGTTTTCTTTTTAAGAACGTTCTTGTAACGGTGTTTTATTTGAACGTTGACGTGGCAGGGAATTTATGAACGCGCAACGTTTAAATTAAAACGAATTATGACGTTTTCATCCATGGTTGTATGAACCTAATAAGTATTTCTTAGTGTGGATGCATTTTGTCATAATTTCGGTTCTTTGATTTAACAGTTCGTCTTTATTTCGGTTATGTCATAATTTCTAATTTTTCTTCTTGGCACAGTCTACATATTTGTCCACCGTTGTAAGGCTTGGCTGTTTTTACAGTGCTCCACCTTATGCTTGTTTTTATTTCTCCGTATTTTGATTCCAATTTCTACACACTGAGTGATATATATATATATATATATATATATATATATATATATCATATTTAGTTATCCGATGTGTTTAATTCTCAGATGGACTTTATTTAGGCATATATATTTCACGAAAAGAGAAAAAACACTTCTCTTTGTCATACCCTGTCATTCTTACTCCAAAAAGCTTTTCAAACAAATACGTCGGATGAATTTCGTATATTTTTGTGTAGAAAATTTAAGCACTTTTGTTTTTTTTAACTTCTTTTTTTGGGGTGGGTAAGACAACAAATATATATATATAGATAGATAGATAGATAGATAGATAGATAGATAGATAGATAGATAGATAGATAGATAGATATCAGATTAAATAAATTGCAAACATTGTGTCTGCTTATTTTTAATAAAATCCATTCCAGGCGACGGTAAAGGACAATGGCCTCTTAAGGCCTGGAACAAAATACAAGATCCCGCTCTTAGTGGCACTGACAAGATTTAAAGGAACACAGGTCATTCTTTTTTGTGACCAGCATGGTTGCAGTAGTTACCAGAAATGATAAGAGTTTATAATCAACTATTATCGGGGTTTCACTCCAGATTTTCTATCCGGATTTACTTCCGTAGATTTTCGTGTTACGATTAGCAGCATATATTTAGAAACGGACTGATACAGCTTGCGATGGATAGATTTTCGATATATATATATATATATATATATATATATATATATATATATATATATATAAAAAGAAAGGAAAAAATAGACAAAAGTAAGTGGGGACCTAAAAGAAATATATATATATATAAATTTGTTCTTTTTTTTTTAATTAATATAGTTTACATTGCGACACGGAAATTTCTATATTTCGAAATTTTTATCTCATCATCAGGAAATGTTAGATCATTGTTGTGAAAATTATATATATATATATATCAATTCCTACAAATCTATTTTTTGTACCTCCTTGTCAGTCGCTTTTTTCTTTTTCATTTGTCATCAATCACACCCTAAGCAGCGAACAAGGGATGAACCTCTTCACCTGTTCAATAGACGTGGGTGGAGTGCGAACCGGGCGATAGTTTAATCTATCTACTCCAATTGACAAAAAAAGTAAAAAAAATGAAAAGGATTGAAGAAGAAGAAAAAGAAGAAGAAGAAAAAAAGAAAAAATATTCAATAATGAAAGAAATCAGAAAATACATACAATATTTACCTTTAGTAGATTCTGTAGAAAAACGAAACAGAAGCCAAGAACTAAATATTGCGGCAAAAAATATGAAAAAAAACTGAAGGATAAAGCTCTTGAACAGATGAAACAACGCTGGCAAGACAAACCTCTGCATGGCCAATATCCAGAACGTGCTAATAAACACAATTTTGAAAAGTTAATATTCACCGATGGTTACGTGCATCTGAATAAAGTCTGAAACTGAAGGCTTTATTCTTGCTGCGCAAAATCAAAGTCTTTTCACTAAAAACTTTCAGGCAAATATTATACATAATAATGTGGATCCAAAATGCAGGTTCTGCGATAAACACCAAGAAACAATAGACCATCTAATCTCAGGATTTTCTGTATTTGCCCCAAATGAATATAAATATCGTCACGATAGAGTGGGGCAATATTTACATTGGACAATGTGTCAAGACTATGGAAAATCTGTAAGCAAACACTGGTATGAACATCACCCAGCACCGGTTACAGAAATAGAAGATGTCACCATTCTATGGGATTACACCATCTATATAGACAAAAAAGATGAAGCAAATAGGCCGAACATTATTGCTAAAAACCAAAAAGAAAATCTTGCTTATTAATTGATGTGGCTTGTTCAATGGATTGTAACCTAGCAACCAAGGAATTCGAAAAACTGTCAAAATATAAAGACCTGGAAATTGAAATAGAAAAAATGTGGAAATTGAAAACAAGAGTTGTGCCAATGATAGTAGGTGCACTTGGAATGATAGAAAATGGAACCAAAAAACACACTGAAAGAATCCCTGGAAACCCCAGCTTAAGAGATATACAAAAAATTGTCTTGTTAAGTACAGCCCACACACTAAGGAGAACTTTGTCTATGTAACGCTAGGGATGTTAGGGAGATAGAAAAAGCATGGAATGGAGCCATAACAACACATCACGACCTGCCTTAGGTCTTCTCGTAGATTTGGTAGGTAGTGCGACCATAGCAGAAATTTCAGGATTTATTTATAATTGACTGTAAACATTTTCGAATAATTATTTTTAGAAATATTGGGAAAAACATTTTTTTTAAATATGTTACCCCCCACCAATTAATTTCCAGAAATGTCGAAAAATGCGACTAGGTTTCAACATATAGATAATTTTAATTAAATTTATGTGTCATTGAGGAATGCTAATCAACTGTCTGTTTTCCTTCAAACCTACTCAAATTTTAAAAATCCGCTCCGAATTGCGAAAACAAAAATGCAATAAAACTGTGCCATTTTTATTTGGATAAACTTTTAATTGCTTTTATAAACATAAATTAAAATGATATTTTTTCCAATAATAATGAATTTTTACAAGAATTGTTTTCATTATTATTATTTTTTACTAAATAATTTCTAAAACGTTTCAACAAAAGTTTTTAAAAACTTCCTCCTCATAGGTCTCTCATATTTTTGTGAAATTTATGTGTGGCAAATATAATTACTAATTACTAATCGAAAAATCTAAAAGCTTACTATAAATAAGGATGCTCATTTTTTGTTAAATAATTAAAATATGATAATTTTCTGCATGTTGATTACCGGTATTTTGTTTGTACGCGAGCTTTATCATTAAAAGGTCACGTGATTCAAGGGTTGTCCTCGCTTACATGAAACAATTCGTGTATAAACCTTTTTATACCAAATCCGTCTTCCATACTTTTGGCCAGATCAGATTTAGGTTTTTAATTTTTTTTTTTAAATCATCATTAACGCCTCTGATAAGGTGTTGAGAGCTGTGATAACAAGGCTACTGTAATTGAGAAACGTTCTTTTGAAACATTTCAGGCAGTAAGCAAGCAATTCTTGTTTCAAGGGAAGTTCAGGTAAGTTTAAATTCGGTAATTTGAATAAAATAATGTGTCAGCGAGATGTACTTTATTTTTGTAAGATTTTTTAAAACCGAGAATTAACTACTGTTTACAATCGATGAAAAATGGCGGAAAGTTTCAAATAAAAAAAAATTAAAACCTAAAATATTTTGATTCCGATCAATATAATTTCGGTTTGAAATACACCAGGGTATTTTGCTTACTGTAATTAGTACTGTAATTAGGATGTGGCGCAGTGGATATCGGCTCGGAACGAGAAATCGGAGAGCCGAGTTCAAACTCCAGTTGAATTCATTGCATTCACTTACGCGCAAATACCCTTGGGAAAGGTATTAATCCGTCTGTTCCTTCCAGTTATGGGTTAAATAACAGGACAGATTGGGTTCTATAACCTTGGTCGGCAACCTGTCTACCGCAGAAAGCAATGGCAACCTACTGCGGGATAATCTTCTGCCCAGTCAGTCATGCCTCGAGAGAGACATGATCGCCCAAGCGTGTTTCACGTATGGCACTTAACTGACTGAATTAGTAAATTCAATCTCTTGGCTTCCATTTATAGCTTCAAGAAAATATTTTTATTTTTAAAAATTCAATTTAAATTGAGATATCGAAAATTTGAGTGGAGGTACCAATAAATAAGTGATGTTAAAAATGGGAATATGGAAGAAAAGGAGTGCAGACCTGAAGGAGACTACCACCACCTTTAAATTTGTTGTTTTTCTTTTTTTTATTTTTTAGTGCAATCTTATCGATTACACCCTAAACTTTCCGATTAACAAAAAAAAATTGTCAAAATTTCAACATTTAAACAATTTTAGGGAGGGGCTCATTTTTTCATACAACCTTATATAGTAAATCGATCCTGTGCAATTAACTTTATTAATATATTCAACAACTGAATCTTTTGCGAAATTTTTTAATAAATCCATTCTTGGAGTTTCCGAGGAAGATGCCATCGTAAGAACTGAAGAAAACTTGAAAACAAGAAACAAGAGCAAAAACTCGTCCCCACCAAAAAAAAAAACAAAAAACAAAGCGACCCCAACGCGAATGATTCCAAAATGGGGGATCGATTTACTATAACGTTGTATGAGAAAGTGAGCTCCAACAAAAATTGTTTAACCCTCTAGGGCCATTCGTATCATATTTGATACAGTATTAAAACAAGCCTCGAAAGAAATATTTTCCTGAAAAATTTTTTAAGAGAAATATTTTATAAATTTCAAATGAAAGCAATACTAACTGCTCAGTCAATGAATACCAAATGTTTCCTTATAGGGAAATACTGTATCAAATATGATACGAATGGCCCTAGAGGGTTAATATTGAAATTTTTCCAATTTTTTTTTTTTTTGATAGTTGGAAACTTTATGTAATAACCAATAAGACTGCACCGAAAAAAGTAAAAAAAAAAGGAAAAACAACAAATTTAAAGATGGTGGTAGTCTCCTTCAGGTCCGCCAAAAGGAGATATTACACTTGACAATAAGAATGATGAATATAATATTAATAATTGCTATAAAATAGTAGTCGAATTAATGCAAAAGAAAGCAGTAATAAAAAGAAATACCTATAAATAAATATACAATAAATAACCAACTATATGAATGTATATACAGGGTCAGAAAATAATAATGAAAATTAACACAAAGAATATATGAGCATGTATATAAAAAATAAGAAGGAGCTGTCCATTTATTAGCATTTAAAATTCAAGCCGCTGTTTCAGTTTATATTTCTATGAATATTGAAATATATTCATAGAATATATTTCATATTCTATGAATATTCATATTCTATGAATATTGAAATATATTCTATGAATATTAAGAATATATGAGCATGTATATAAAAAATAAGCAGGAGCTGTCCATTTATTAGCATTTAAAATTCAAGCCGTTGTTTGAGTTTATATTTCTATGAAAACTATTGGACAAAGTGCAAACACTATGGAAAATATGTAAACAAACACTGGTATGAACATCACCCAGCACCGATTACAGAAATAGAAGATGTTACCATTCTATGGGATTACACCATCTATACAGACAAAAAAGATGAAGCAAATAGGCCGGACAGTATTGTTAAAAACCAAAAAAAAAAAATCTTGCTTATTAATTCATGTGGCTTGTTCAGTTTATTGTAACATAGCAAGCAAGGAATTCGAAAAACTGTCAAAATGACCTGGAAATTGAAATAGAAAAAAATGTGGAAATTGAATTTCTCAGTCTTTATTTAATCCTCAATTATGGTTATTAAGTCTGATAATGAAATTGTTTTCCACATTTTTACGTCTGTTTTGAAAATGAAATTAAAAGGTTAGAAGGATTTATATAATATTGGGAATAGGTAAGCTGAAATATAAAGTCTGACAATGAAAGTGATTTCCACTTTTTTACGTCCGTTTAAAAGTAAAAAGTTACAAAGATTTATATACCATTGGAAATAAGTAATCTGAAATATTAATGAAATTGCTTTCCAAATTTTTACGTCTGATTTGAAAATGAAAGTAAAAGGTTCGAAAGATTTTTTATATCATTACGAATGGGTTGTTAAAATAATTAGTCTGATAATGAAATTGCTTTGCGCTTTTTTACCTGTATTTTGAAAACGAAAGTAAAAGGATGGGTAAATTTATATAACATTAGGAATAGGTAAGTTGAATTATTAAGTCTGATAATCAAATTGCTTTCCACTTCTTAAGATTTTTTTGAAAATGAAAGTAACAGTTTAGAATGATTTATATAATGAATAGCTAAGCCGAAATACTACGTCGGAAAATGACATTGACTTTACTATTTTACGTCTGATGTGAAAACCGTTAGAAAGATTTATATAACATTGGGAATAAGTAAGCTGAAATATTATGTGTGGTAATAATATTGCTTTTCATATTTTACGTCTGATTTGAAAATGAAAATAAAATGTTAAAACGGTTCATATAACATTGGAAATAGATAAGCTGAAATAGTAAGTCTGATAATGAAATTGATTTCCACTTTTTGACGTCTGTTCTGAAAATGAAGGTAAAACGTTAGAAAGATTTATATAATATTGGGAATAGGTAAGCTGAAATATTAAATCTGATAATGAAATTGCTTTCCACTTTTTTAGGTCTGTTTTGAAAATCAAAGTGAAAGGTTAGACAAGTTTATAAAACACAAGAAATAGATAAGCTGAAATAATAAGTTTGATAATGAAATTGCTTTCCACTTTTAACGATTCTTTTAAAAATGAAAGTAAAACGTTAGAAAGATTTATATAACATTGGGAATAGGTAAGCTGTCATTTTAAGTCTGATAATGAAATTGCCATCCACTTTTTAAAGTCTGTTTTGAAAATGCAAGTAAAAGGTTAGAAGGATTTATATAACATTGGGAATAGGTAAGCTGAATTTGTTTGCACTAGTCGAATATTTAGAGTGATTCTCAATTGTCTTTTTTGTGGGTGTGAAAATTGTGAAGAAATTCAGAGCCGTTCTCACCACTATAATCGCGTCCGTCACAAATGTTTGCAGAAAATCCGGCAAACAATGTTAGAAACAGTCACGAATATTTGACATACTGGTTTATTGCATGTAGAAATTAGCCTCAGTGAGCATTTGGTCATTACATATCGGAAGTCGTGATTTTAAATTGGGCTGTTGTCGTCTCGCATTAAGTTTAGGCTCGATGAATGCGCTGTTAATTAGAGAATCTAGTTTAATGTTTAGGAAGTCTCTTGTGAGGAAATGAGACTATTTATATCATAATTAAAATCAAATACAATGGTTATTAGTCGACTATTTCTATTCAGTTTTGTAAACTAAATTACTATTTATAAAATGTGATGAACCACTTTTTAAAAATTCTTTGATTATTTAGGGTTGTGGGTAGTTTATTTTGAGAAAGTGACTGGAAAGCGTTATAACAGAAGACGGAAAGTGCGACACAGAGATCCGAAGGCAATTTGGCATGTCGAAGGAAGCATTCCAGAAGTTGAGTAAGGTATTAAGAAACAGGACAGTTTCGCTAGAAACAAGGAAGAGAGTACTGGATTGCTACGTGATATCCGTCCTTCAATATGGCAGTGAATACTGGACAATTCCATCAAAGATGAAGGGAAAACTTGAAGCACTGAAATGCGGTTCAACAGAAGGATACTGCGAATATCATGAATCGAGCATGTGAGCAATGATGAGGTTTTGGAAATGATGAAAACAAAAAGGAAATTAATACTGAGCATCAGGAAGAGACAGTTTAAGTTCCTGGGAGACGCAATGAGGAAGGAGGGCTTGGAGAACCTTATACTAACAGGACAGATAGAGGGAAAGAGAGACAGGAGAAAGCAACGGATAACATATTTGAAGGACCTAATGAGGAGGATGACGGAACGACGGTTGCATGGTGTAACAGGAGAAGGCGTGCTCAGAGCCACCAGGGATAGGGAAACGTGGAAAGCCATGATCGCCTACGTCAGGAAGAGACAAGACACATAGAAGAAGGATATATATATGCCAACTGTTTGTAAGAAATTATAATGTGGATATAAAGTGGGGGATCAAATCTATATTATAATCAATATATAAACTGAGCCCTCATTTTCTGGCCATGCTAGTTTCTATACGTTTATATTCTAGATTTATGGGCTTGGGCTAGTGGATGACGGAAAGATGATTGCATGGTGTAACAGAAGGCCTGCTCAGAGCCACTAGCGATAGGGAAACGTGGAAAGCCATGGTCGCCTACATCCTGAAGGGACAGGGCATATAGAAGAAGAAGATTAATAAGTGACAGTAGATTGATAGTTTAGTCTTTAGGGTCCGAACTATTTGTTTCAATGCGTCAGCTTTGTCAATAGGTGATGGATTTCTTCATCTGGGTTAGGCGGTAGCTATCATAATTTAAATGACAGTCTGTAAGTTTGGTGAAATGTGATGTGAACATCTTATAATTGGCGTAATACGGCGTGAAAAGCAATATTTATAGAAGTATATTCTCGTGTAAATTTCATGCTTTTATGGTAATTGTTTATATACTTATTAAAGTTAGTGCCTTGTTTTTGTTTTTTTTGTTTTTTGTTGTTTTTTTTTTTAATCATATCACCACAAGCAAGGCGGTGACGCCACTGATGCGCAGGGGGCTACTTAAGAGTAGAATGATTGGAAAAGAGAAAGTCGGGATCACATCCTAAACAGGAAACAAGGGATGAGCCTCTTCACCTGTTCAAAAGACGTGGGTGGAGTGTGAACCGGGCGATAGTTAAGTCTATCTATTCCAAATGAGAACAAGAAAAAAGAGAAAAAAAAGAAAAAAAAAGTGAAAGAAATTGGGGGAAAAAAATGAAAGTGCTCGATACAAATACAAACAAATGCAAAAGTACAATTGAAAAGCAAAAGTAGAGCAAAGACACATAAAGAATCACAAGATAGCCAAAACCTACCGCGGTTTCACACAACGGCTCGTCAGGGCCGTTGTGTGAAACCGCGGTAGGTTTTGGCTATCTTGTGATTCTTTATGTATATATATATATATATATATATATTATAAAAGACAAAAGAAAAACTATCTTAGCTGACGCGTTTCATCTTATGTAGGACTTTATCAAAGCAACTGCAAGGATTTTATTTCGTAAGAAGTATTTATATGCAAGACCGAAATTGCTATTGGTTTTTCAACCTTTATGAGTTTAGAAACGCACATAAATATTCAGCAGGTCGGTTGAAATGTCAAACAAACTATGGGTGACACTAAGTTATACAACTCGATGTCTAATGAACTAAAGTTACTAAAGGATGTTTTATTTTATTTTTTGTGCAACTGGTATTTAAATTAACTGATTTTGAGATTGATTTGTGTGTTATATATTTTGAATTGCATGAGGTCATGGGTTTCACCGTTTTCTTTTAATTTTTAAATATTTTTGTAGTCACGTGTTTTGGCTCGGGAAAGAAGTAATCCTTTTAGGAATGGAGACACCGGAAAAAGAACCAGAGCACAAATTTACATTTTGATTAGAGTCAATAGATCACAGTTATATATGAAGCGAGTTCTACGTATAATTCTTGCATTTGATAAATTGTTCTGTTTAAGATCCATTTTGTACGCATTTTTATCAATTTCTGCATGTTTCCCTAATATATTCTGAGGAGCAGTTCCGGCAATATATTTTATATATATTTACTTTAGAAGTATTATTGTAATGGGTATTTTTGGTTCATATCCTATCCATAATAGTTTAGGATATGGTCGATCCTCACAATACATAGGGAAGTTTAAAAAATGTAGAAAAACGCTATATTGATTCTAAATAATTAACATTCTTTTTTTACTTAGCTCTTCTTGCTTAAGTTTTGGGATATATATTCAAGTTTGCAATTTTTGTCTATTTGTAAGCTTGTACGTTACGCTCTAGCGTAAACTGTTAAACGGGGTGACCTTTTACAAAAAATAAACCAAATTCATGGCCTTTTCATTACTTTTTAACAAAAAGTTCATCAATTTTGAACACAGGAACATCGGTATCCAAAAGTCATAATCTTATATTTAAAATGATTTGTTTGAATATTATTTTTGATCGATACTCGTATTTATGTAGATATTCTGTTTATAATCAAACAGTATTATATGTTTATTTCTACCGGCCTGATTATTTACGATAATCATCATGTTACGGAAATTAACGAAGATTAACGAAACTGGTTATAAACAGCCGACAACTTGAAATGATTTGTTTGAACATTATTTTTGATCGATACTCGTCTTTAAGTAGATATTCTGTTTATAATCAAACAGTATTATATGTTTATTTCTACCGGCCTGATTATTTACGATAATCATCATGTTACGGAAATTAACGAAGATTAACGAAACTGGTTATAAATAGCCGACAACTTGAAATGATTTGTTTGAACATTATTTTTGATCGATACTCGTATTTAAGTAGATATTCTGTTTATAATCAAACAGTATTATATATTTATTTCTACCGGCCTGATTATTCATGATACATTTTCATACCAAAATGTGTGTCATTCGAAAATGCGACCCCTATCGATCCATATAGGGAAAACCACCAATTGATCTGGAGTGTCTTATACCTCTCGACTATGAACAACGAAGTCTAAACGAAGTCAAATCAAGCCTATATAGCACAATTTTTTATTCATCGTAATAACCATATCTGCTCTGAAATGTATCGTAATGTCAACAAATGTTATCATGATACGGAAATTAACGAAGATTAACGAAATGGTCTTTAAACAACTGACAATTTGAAATGATTTGTTTAGACATTATTTGTGATCGATACTCGTATTTAAGTAGATATTGTGTTTATAATCAAACAGTATTATATATTTATTTCTACCGGCCTGATTATTTGCGATAAATAGTTCTTACGAAAATGTGTGTCATTCGGGAGGATTCGAACCTGCGACCCCTATTCATATAGAGAAAGCCTATATGGATAGGGACCTGGCGCAGCCTAGAGCTCTCGACCATGAATGACCAACAGTCTAAACGAATATATATAGTTTTATCGTATGCTATATTTATGGTTAAAAGAGTTCAATACCAGGGATCTAGATTATGTAAATCTAAAAATGGATACTGACATAAAAACCAAGCCGTGACAGTCTGTTTCATACTTGAATGTGTTAGCTTTACTATTTATATATGCTGGTCAATGGTGCATTATGGATAGCAAGGTCTATTGTATTATCTTAACGGTTATTGGGTAGGCGGTAACGGTTATATTTTAAATTATTATAGGGGCTATTGAGTATGAACAAGTGTTTATTTAATACATTTTTATTTAAGTTTATTTCTAGTGTGTATAAATTGTATCTGTTTGTTTATATTCAAGTGTTTTCAGCCATTTTTTGGCAATATATGTTTTCCATGTAAGTGTTTGATATTTAGAAACAACATCCCAAACAGGGAACAAGGGATGAACCTCTTCACCTGTTCAATAGACGAGAGTGGAGTGTGAACGGGGCGATAGTTTTGTCTATCTACTCCAATTGAAAAAAAAGAGTGAAAAGTTTGGAAAAGAGAAAACTGGAAACCACATTCTAAACAGGGAAGAAGGGATGAGCCTCTTCACCTGTTCAATAGACGAGAGTGGAGTGTGAACGGGGCGATAGTTTCGTCTATCTACTCCAATTGAAAAAAAAGAGTGAAAAGATTGGAAAAGAGAAAACTGGAAACCGCATCCTAAACAGTGAACAAGGGATGAGCCTCTTCACCTGTTCAATATACACACAAAGTAATTAAAACTCATGTATACAAAATAGAAAATAAAAATGTGCAACAATTTTTGTAAATGAATATATTCATTTTGGTCACATATTTCTAACGGCCATTTTCTTGTTCTATGGTAGAAAACTTCTATATTTGATAAAATGCAATCATTTCCGCAAACACGCACTTAAAATTGTGGGGTTCTTGTTCTTACACAAACCACAAATGTTTAAATAATTTTTAAAGCTATATTTTATTTTGACACACAAATAAGAATAGCCACAAGTAAAATCCTTAGAGGTGTTCAATCTGTTTGTCTATATTCAAGCGTTTTCAGCCATTTTTTTTTTGGCAATATAGGTTTTCCATGTGAGTGTTTGATATTTAGAACGTTGTAAATTTAACCAAGGTAATGACGTCATTTGCAAGCTGTTTACAACATATATAAATAAATAACTGTACTTATTTAAAATCTACATGTAACATCGAATCGGATGTGCTTTGTGGTGCAATGGATATCAACTCGGAACGAGAAATCGGGGAGCCGATTTCGAACTCCAGTTGAATTTATTGCATTCACTCACGAGAAAGGTATTAGTATTGTTGGAATAATATTCCTTGTCCAAAGAAACACTATTTTTAAAAAAGTGCTCAATACAAAAGTAGAGCTAATAATATTATTGATTCATAAATTATAACATGGATAGTTTAAGAACTATCACATCACTTGACAAGACACAAAAGTGTCGAAACAAAATGGCTACTTTTGTAGTGATATTGTAAGATATCCATGTTATAATTTATATATATATATATATATATATATGATTATACATTATATATATATATATATATATCTTGCAGTATAATGGCGACACGGTGTAAATCTAATCAAGTCTCGAAAAAATCTGATATTAATGTTTAAGACTTCTGAAAGGCACCGTTGATATCCTTCGACACTGTGGTGTACTGGATATAGGCATTAAACGTGTGTTGCTCTCACCTAATAATCGTTATTTCACTTAATGTATCAGGCAGTGAAACAATATATACTGATTCAGAAGGAAAAACCAATAATCAACAGATGTTCTATATCGGCCAAAACATTGAACACGAAGGTGTACTTGTGGCCGAAAACATCTTGTTTTTGATGATATCTATAATAATCAAGTTTAATTTCAATGCTCTGTACAAGATTGCGTTTTTGTTATAAATATATTTGGACATACTACCACTTCTTTGAGTAGACACATTACAATCCACCTATGGAACAATAGTTCAATAAAAAAAATATTAACACATAATTTACAAGAACTGTTAAGAAAAATATTTGTTGAAAATACAAAAATACTATTTAAATCACAATATCAAAGGTATATCGCTATAACAGAGGCACTATATTTCAAACAATTTTCTCCTATCATCAACCTAACATTATTTAACAGTAGAAATAAAGTTTTGAAAGTTTTTTAAATAATATACAGACGTTCAAGCGATGCGCAGCTGTGCGTATCACGTGATAGCCTTAAAGAACGTTCCTTTTCAAACACACAATGGTCCTGGGTATGACTGTAAACTGCATCCGGCAGCAAGGCCTCTGCCTGGGTGTTTGTGAGGAGCATGGATCCACCTTTTAATTCCTGTTGTTCCCAGGTCCACCCTGACATGAAGTGGTAGCACCTGTTAGGGTCCCAGCTATGAGTAAATAATTAACCCCCAAACTGAGGTCAAAATGCTATGAAAGTATTTACCTACAAATCTTTTTTGAATGAAAAATATTACCAACAAAACATTTTCGATAAAAAAATTTTACCAACAAAGAGTTTTTGAAGGAAAAATGTTACCAACGAAAATACATCTGACTCTCAACGAAAGCTACTTTACAAAGAAAGTTTATTCTATTCATACAAATCTATTGTAAAATATTGTTGGCATTAGATAACCCCTTCATGTTGATATGTCGTAAAACAAACCAACCAAACAAACAAATCAAACACACAAATATTATGTTACAGTTAAAACATGCGGATAAAATAACAACATGGGAAAAATAACATCCTTGAAAAGGGTAAGCGGCTGAAAGTGCTTGGAAAGTAAAGAAAATGGAACATTTTTACATTCTTTATCTCCAGTAAAAAAAAAAAAAAAAGAATATGTAAAAATATTGGGAAAATTAAAAAATTAATAAAATCTTCTTTGTTGGTTGTTTTTAACGAAATATTTTTTAAATAATCATGAGGCAAACAATAGTTCAAAGAAATTAACGGCCCTTTTCCTATCATAACGCACATTACAAAAGTAAAGATGATCAGAATGTTGAGTTAGTTTCTCATTGAAAGCTCCGTTTTTACGGACTTATACCGAACAAAGACGTGTATACTATCAGTTGTTAGATTTCATTATGCAAGTCAAATTTTTCACAGTAAAATTCGTATTAAATGACTAAAAATTTCAGTATACACATATTTAAATCAACGATATATAGGGTCAGTTTCAGTCTATTATATTATTATTACTGAAAATAGTGATAAGGACTTGTTTAAGGGCAAAATGTAATGACAGTTTGTATTTATGAAATTAATTGAAAAGATATAAAACATAAAACATATTTGATTCACACATATAAATTAGTAGATTATTTTAATAATATACGTGTAAATCTTTTCTATAATATATATCTGAATAGATTATTTTAATAGTGTACCTGTAAATCTTTCTATAATATATATCTGAATATATTATTTTACTAATTTACGTGTAAATGTTTCTATAATATATATCTGAATAGATTATTTTAAAAATTTACATGTAAATCTTTTTATAATATATATGTGAATAGATTATTTTTAAAATTTACATGTAAATCTTTTTATAATATATATGTGAATAGATTATTTTAATAATTTACGTGTAAATCTTTTTAAAATATATATTTGAATAAATTTTTTAAATAATTAACGTGTAAATTTTTCCTTTAATATATATCTGAAAAGATTATTTTAATAATTTACGTGTAAATCTTTCCTATAATATATATCTGAATAGATTATTTTAATAATTTACGTGTAAATCTTTTTAAAATATATATTTGAATAAATTTTTTAAATAATTAACGTGTAAATATTTCCTATAATATATATCTGAATAGATTATTTTAATAATTTACGTGTAAATCTTTTTATATTTGAATAAATTTTTTAAATAATTAACGTGTAAATCTTTCTTATAATATATATCTGAATAGATTATTTTAATAATTTACGTGTAAGACTCATATTAAACATTTACGTGGAAGGCCCACATTAAAAAGATTTTGTGTCACATCTCGCGTTAAGTGGGAACGTTGGTAAATAACGTTGCTGAGACTGTATGGGAAAGGTAGACAGATATTTTTGGCCTGGCTATATGGCCGGGAAAACCCACATTAAAACGACCTTGTGTCACATCTCGCCTTACGTGGGAAGGTGGGTAAATACAGTTGCTGAGACTCTGTGGAGACTCTAGTAGCGTTCATTGACTGACTTACAGTACAGTATTTTCTTTTGGCTTTTCTCTGTGTATATCTTGTATCGTTGTATTGTTTTGTCTAATATATGTCTAAACCTACATTGGCGTTTGTCTTATTATTGCTGGCCCTAATTTAGGTACACATCACTTATGAAACAACTAGTTTCTTGTGAGAATTTTTAAGTCAGCTTTTTTTTTCTACTTTTTACCTTTTCCGATATTTTTCATTATATTTCGATTGTCCTGTAATCACTATTAAACATTTTCGTAATTTTCAACTTTTTATTCCTATATCAACCGATAATACACAAAGATGAGGGCAGACCAGAAATATTAAAATCTGAAGTGGAATCAGCAATAGCCAAACTGAATAGAAACAAAGCAGCTGGACCAGACGGCATAGTCATAGAGCTGCTGGAAGAATTTGGTATAGAGAAAATTACAGAAATAATAATTGGAAAAGGAAACTCGAAATGTGACTCCCTACAGGAAGCAATAGTGACATCAGCAAACAACATTGCCCCAGGAAATCAGGCGCAGAAAAAAAAAAACGAGTGGATGACTGAAGAGATTCTGGACCTGATAAAAGGAGGCAGAAAATGATATCAAGACATGGAATCAAGTACAGGGAACTACACAAGGAAATAAGAAGAAAATACAGACAGGCTAAAGAGGAATGACGCAATGACAAATGTGCAGAAGTAGAGAGATTGAGCAGGAATAATAAAGCAGATATGCATAAAGAAATAAAAGAACTGACAGGACAAAACACCTACTCTTCAACAGGATGTATAAAATCTAAGGATCGAACAATAATTTTGAGGAAAGAGAAAATACTGCAACGATGGGAAGAATATATAAAAGTTCTTTTCCACGACAAGAGAGAGCAACCAATAATACGCAAAGATGAGGACGGACCGGAAATATTAAAGTCTGAAGTGGAATCTGCAATAGCCAAACTGAATAGAAACAAAGCAGCTGGACCAGACGGCATAGTCATAGAGCATAGGATGAATTTGTATAGAGAAAATTACAGAAATAACAAATGAAATTTATAATAGTGGTGTAATACCAGATGACCTCAGCAAGTCGATCTTCATAGCACTACTTAAGAAGCCAGGAACAAACGACTGCGATATCCACAGAACCATCAGTTTAATGAGCCATATAACAAAACTGATCGACCGAATCCTGATGAATAGACGGAGAAGCAGAATCAGGCCAGAGATAGGACAAGAACAGTGCGGGTTCGTCAAAGACCCTGGAACAAAGAACGCCATAGTTATGATTAGGATGGTCTCCGATAGGGCAATACAAATGAAGAAATGTACCTATGTTTTATCAATTATCCAAAGGCGTTTGACAAAATGCGCCACAAAGAACAGATGGAGATGCTAAACAAAATGCTTAACAAAAAATGAGAACATATGAAAAGCCCTTCAGTGAAATCAGAACTTATTTATTTCATTAACAAAAAATTTTAAAATAATTTTAGCTTAGCATTTTTCTTTTCATTATATTCAAACCAACAATCTTAGTTTTATTTACTTAAACTTTCGAATTGGTAGATAAGCATTTTTTTTCTTTTCAACTAAATACTACCACACCCGAATCCTGATGAATAGATCAAGAAGCAGAAACAGTCTAGGGATTGGACAAGAACAGTGTGAGTTTGTCAAAGACACTGGAAAAAGGAACGCCAGATTTATGATTAGGATGCTCTCTGAAAGGGCAATACAAATGAAAAAAGACTTGTACCTATGTTTTATCAATTATGCAAAAGCGTTTGACAAAATACGCCACAAAGAGTTGATGGAGATGCTCAACAGCCTCGACATATTTGGGAAAGACATAAAAGTAATCAAGCAAACCGCCTGCATGCGGACTGGTAACGAATTCAGTAGATATACAAAGATTGAAAAGTGTGTAAGACAAGAATGTGTCTTTTCACCGGATCTATTCAACTTGTACAGAGAGACTATTCTGATAGCAGATACAGAAAGGAAACTGCAAGACCTCCTACAGAAAGTCACTGAAGAGAGTGACAAGAAAGGACTACAAATAAACTGCAAGAAAACAGAATGCATGGTCATTAGCAAAAAAGACAGCCCAAAATGCCAACTACAGGTCGGGGATATTAATACCAAGCAGGTTCAAAAATGTAAATACCTGGGAAGTGTTCTAACAGAAGACGGAAAGTGCGACACATTCCGAAGGCGAATTGACATAGCGGAAGAAGCATTCCAGAAGTTGAGTAAAGTATTAAGAAACAGGAGAATTTCGCTAGAAACAAAGAATATAGTACTGGATTGCTATGTGATGTCAGTTCTTCAAAATGTCAGTGAATGCTGGATAATATCTTTGAAAATGAATGAAAAACTTTAAGCAGCTGAAATGTGTTATACAGAAGGATGCTGCGAATATCATGGATCGAGCATGTGAGCAATGACGAGGTTTTGGAAAGGATGGAAACGAAAAGGAAAATAATACTGAGCATCAGGAAAAGACAGCTAAAGTTCCTGGGACATGCAATGAGGAAGGAGGGTTTGGAGAACCTGATACTAACAGGTGGGATAGAGGGAAAAAGAGATTGGGGAAAGCAGCGAATAACAATTTTGAAGGAGTTGATCAGGTGGATGATGGAAAGTGGGTTGCGTAGAGTAACAGGAGAAAGCGTGCTAAGAGCTACCAGGGATAGGGAGACGTGGAAAACCATGATCATCTACGACCTGTACGGACAGGGCACATAGAAGAAGAAGAAGAAGAAGAAGAAGATTCCCATTAATCAATCACATTAAAATCTCTTATCTCAGTTTCGAAGTTGTATTTCTTGCAATAAAAAAGCGAACTTTCGAAAGGCCCAATAACATCTTAGGTTGTTACAAAAATAATGCCCGTTCAAAGTGTTATATTTTGAAAAGTCATTTCAACGAAGTATCCACAATATATATTATATGAATTTTACAAGACATAATAATTAATGAACTTTAATAAATTTGAATTTAGTTTCAGATAGAAGTATTCATGAAATATAAAAGCCTTAATTACTACCATGACAAAAGATTATCTTCGTTTACGTTTTATTGTACGGGATCAAACTTAGGCACAGTTCCTTTCAAACTTCTGCCAATATCAACAGAGCATCGGGAGATGAGTCCACACTTGATCGGAATATACGAAAGTGGTCTCAGGAATTCCGAACTGATGATGAGAGCCTTGAAGATGAAGAAGGTAACGAACTGTAATGCAGCCCTGACAAAGAACAATTACAAGCCGTTGTTGAGCAAAACACATGCCAAAGTGTCAGAGAATTATCTTAGACGCTTGCTGTCAGCACTGCAACAGTCTCATGCTATCTGCAGACTATTGGCAAGGTGAAAAAGGTCGATAAAAGGGTTCCTCATGATCTCAGTGAAAATCAAAAATTTTTTTGCATAACACTAGTGATCCATTTCTTGACCGACTAGTCACTTGTGATGAAAAGTAGATCTTTTATGATAGCCATAAACGATCATCTACACGATCATGTCAATGGCTTGATCGTGATGAGCCCACAAACATTTCCCAAAGCCAGTTGTATCAATAAAAAGTATGTCAGTCTCTTATGCTACACTACAGCTTTCTGGAAGACAATGAGAGAATTAATGCAGAGTTTTACTGCAATCAACTTGCTGAAATACATGCACGCCTGCAAAATGTGAGCCCTGCATTGGGGAATCGACAGCGTCTAATTCTGCGAAACAATAGTGCGCGGCCATATGTTGCAAGAATGACGTTGCAAAGACTCACAGATTTGAGACACAAGAGTTTGCTACATCCTCCATATTCTCCTGATCATTTATATCTGACTAGCAGGATAGCCCGGCGTTGTTCAGGTGTAATAAAAGCTTTCAAACTAATACATGGTCCTGGAGGTCAGACTCAGTCTAAGGAATATTTGAAATAATAAAGTAATTGCGACAATTTACCAATCGCACCTAGTGTATATATATATATATATATATATATATATATATATATATATATATATATATATATATATATATATATATATATATATATATATATATACTAGCAGTATTGCCCGGCGTTGTTCAGGTGTAATAAAAGCTTTCAAACTAATACATGGTCCTGGAGGTCAGACTCAGTCTAAGGAATATTTGAAATAATAAAGTAATTGCGACAATTTACCAATCGCACCAGTGTATATATATATATATATATATATATATATATATATATATATATATATATATATATATATATATATATATATATATATATATATACTAGCAGTATTGCCCGGCGTTGTTCAGGTGTAATAAAAGCTTTCAAACTAATCCATGGTCCTGGAGCTCAGACTCTTTGAACGTTGGCACGAAGGACTAAAAAGCAATAGTTGTTTCCAGTTAAAGCGAAAACGTAGACTGAAAGAAAAATGAATGGATGTAAGTCAAATTTTGATTTCCTGGTATCGATATCAAATAAGTTTTTTTCGTCGTAAATTGAATTTTGAAGGCTAAATAAGTCCTCTGAGTAAATGGTATCATGGCTAAGACGAAGAACTACAATTATAGCTACTTAGAGCCAAACCCGAAGCAAAAACTAAAATAAAAGGGCTGAAAAAATACAGACATACGGGCAGATAAACAGACACACAGACACAAACATCTTGCCTTTTATATATATATATATATATATATATATATATATATATATATATATATTATAGATTTTCTGCACTATTGTAAGAACTGCAACGTTGAAACTTCTGAATATTGTTTTTTATGTCTTTGTCTATGAGTGTATCAAATCTGATTAAAATCGGACCATTCCTTCTATAACCCGATTTTTTCGATTATCGATTTTCGATATTTATCGGGGGTACCTCTACAAAAAACCTAGCTAAGAACATTCGCAGACGCTTATAGTACAACTGTGTAAATTTTCAAGAAAATCGGTTCAGCCGTTTCGGATTCTATAGGTAACGGACACACACACGCACATACACACGCACACACATACACGCACACACATACACACACAGAGACAAAGTTCCATTTATGAATAAGTTTAGATTATCATTTTTTAAGCACTTTAGCAGATTTTTAGCTGGTAAAACTTTTAGTTCCAAACCAGAGGTAGAATCAACTTTCAAAGATTTTGTTGCATCACAACCAATAACTTTTTATCAACGTGGAATAAATAATCTCGTTGATCGATGGCAGAGATGCATAGATAAATCAACGTGGTCCAATCCTGCTGCACGATAATGCGTGCCAAAATTCACAGACTTGGGATACGAGAGTTTACAACATCCTCCATATTCTCCTGGTCTTTCACCCTCTGATTATCATTTCGAAAGCACATTTCTAAATGTTAAAATTTTTAGGTTCAGACCAGAGGTGGAATCAGCTTTATAAGATTTCGTTGCGTCACAGCCAATAATTTTTTATCAACGTGGAATAAATAATCTTCTCGATCGATGTGCAGATATGCATAGATGCTCAAGGCTCGTATTTGACTAATTTCTACAGTCAAGTTTTTAAGAATAAAATTATGTTTCTCAAATCGGTTATTATTTTTGTAACAACCTAACAACATCCTCTACCAAGGGTTTTAAGAAATAGGACTCAAGATAAACCTTTCCAAAACAGAAACTATGATCGGGAATTGAAATGAAAGCAGTGATGATACCAACCCTGAACCCATCATAAAAATGAAAACATCCTCGACCAAGAGTTTTAAGCAATAAGACTCAAGATAAACCTTCCAAAACAGAACTTATGATCGGGAATAGAAATTTTCATATTTTCATGATCTTTCACCCACTGTTTATCATTTTAAAATATTTAAGCACA
>JBBBDQ010000926.1:3900000-3932500 GCA_037127315.1 Ascarosepion bandense | reverse complement strand
CTAACACCTTTTTCTTATCACTTTCCCCTATGTAACCCCTGCACAACATTGGCTGTAAAACCTTCTTTCTAGGGGTGAAATGATTAAAAAAAAAAAGCAATAAACTTAATGAAAGAAAAGAAACGAAGAAAGAAAGAAAGAAAGAAAGAAAAAAGAAAAATTGTACGTTTTTTCTGCATTTTTTAAGTAAATTTTTTGAGAGGAGGATATTTTATTTTATTTGATTTGTTCTTTTTTTCTTCCTTTCTTTTTTGGTCTTTATCTTCTTTTTTTACCTCTTTCCATCTTTCTCACTGAAACACACACACCTACACACATTTATACAGTTTCATTTATTTTTTGGACGACAAACTCAGTGAAAAAAAAGGCACGAAGAAAGAAAGAAAGAAAGAAAGAAAAAGACGTCGAAAAAAAAGAAAAAGAAAGAAAGGGCGGGAAAGAAAGAAAGAAAGAAGACGTCGGAAAAGAAAAGAAAAGAAAAAAAGAAGAGGGTGAAAATGAAAGAAAGAAAGAAAAAGATAGCAAGAAAGAACGAAATAAGACTTCAGAAAAGAAGGCGAAAAAGAAAGAAAGAAAGAAAGAAAGAAAGAAAGAATGAATGAATGAATGAATGAATGAATGAAAACGTCGGAAAAGAAAGAAAAAAGAAAGAATAGGGCGGAAAAGAAAGAAAGAAAGAAAAAGAGAGAAAAAAAAAGAAAAAATGGTAAAACTGCTGCCAATTAACGAAGAAAAACCGAAAAAAAATTCTACCATTTTGCAACAGAGATTTTTTCCCCTTTTTTTATTTGATTTTTTTCTTCTTTTTGTCCCTTTTTGTCTAAATAAATCAATCAACATATACAGGTTGAAATGCAAAAATTGTCTAAATGACACAAAAATGAAAATAACATGGACATCTCATTTTAACCTACATTTACCAAAATTACACAGAAATATCATGAAATATTAAAGAGTAGATTTATTCAATAAAATCCTTATTGATTTCAACCACGGTTTCCTGATGACCACGGAATCTCCTACAAATCTGCCATGCAGTCTTCTTAAGTTAATGAATACTGTCATAATTTTTTTCCTTCATTTCATTTTGGAGTTACAAGATTTGTTGGTCTCCCGTTCAGCTGTGCCCTACACATAATAACCAAGGGGGTTGCAGTCTGGGGAGTTACGTGACCAGATGTAGCGAGTGATCGTGTCGCAGAAATTGTCTGATAGTCAACGGCGTTCTTTTGCTTGTTTGGCATGGTACAGAGTCCTGTTGCTAGATATGGGGTCTTCCAATAGTAATGAACCAGGACATCACTACCTCCTGATAACACTTGATGTATGCATCTTTATCAAGTCTGAAGATGAATGAAGGCATAATGTTGCCATCACTAGTGATCACCCCCAAACATCTGTGTAAAGAAAAACTATAAAGAAAACAACGGTTTTAACTCATTAGCAATGAGTTCTTTATACAGGTGTGCCTCACCTTACGTCGGTAACTTGTTCCAGGTGTGCGACAACTCGAAAAAGAACTCAATTCGAATTTATTATACTCCGAATTTACTTGTCACTAGGCAAAACCACAAATAACCATCCCCAGTTCTGTATTTTATTCATAAATCCATTTTTAATAATACACGGTCAAAAAAAATATATTTTTATCTTACAAACAAATAAGTTTTAGTTTTTAATACAGCACAGAAAAAAGTAATACAAATTACTTTTTTCTGTGCTTTAAATAAATAGATTCCGACTTGACAGCTAAGATACAGTCACTTTCTCACCGGCGCAATGAGGCTTCCTTGTGTCTCTTCTACAAATACTTTCACGGCTTCTGCTCCGATGAACTTAGCTCACTGGTGCCCCCTATAAATGAATTTACTCGAGCCACAAGATTAGCAACTAGATCCCACTCTTTTACTGTGAAACCAATAAAATGTAAACGCAAATTCTACTCCATCAGCTTCTTTTCTTGCACTTCCCGCCTGTGGAATTCCCTTTCGTTTACTTGCTCTCCCGACAGCTAAAATCTCCATGAATTTAAATGTAAAGTCAATAGTCATCTCCTATCTCACTAATTTGCATCCTATCTCTCATGCTCATTTCCCCGACCACCCCACTCTCATCAGCATTCTCATTCTTCTCTTAACCACTTCCTGACACCCCCTATAACCTGTCACTCTTTCTCATAACTTTCCTCTTATGTAACCCCCTGCAAAACAGTGGCAGTAAAATACCTTGTTTGGGGCGATATGATTTTTGAAAAATTTTATCACCCCGAGCAAGGTGGCAACACCACCGATGTGCAGGGGGCTACGTAAGAGTGAAAAGATTGGAAAAGAGAAAGCCGGAAACTACATCCTGAAAAGGGAACAAGAGATGAGCCTTTTTGCCTGTACAGTAGACGTGGGTGGAGTGTGAAGCGGGCGATAGTTTAGTCTATCTACTCCATAAAATAGGGTGGTGAACTGTTAAGTTTTAACTTAAAGTCCGACAGCCAGAGAAATTTTTGCCAATTTAAAAAAACAAAACCAAACGTTCAATTAAGCATGGGAAGTTTAAAATTAAGCAAGAGAATTTATAAAAGAAAAATGTATACTATTATAATGTGGTTATAAAGTGGGGGATCACTTCTGCATTATAATCAATATATAAACTGATCCCTCATTATATGGCCACAGTCATTCTTCTCTTACTCACTTCCTGACACCCCCTATAACCTGTCACTCTTTCTCATAACTTTCCTCCTATGTAAGCCCCTGCTAAACAGTGCCAGTAAAACGCATTGCTTGGGGCGATATGATTATAAAAAAAAAGAAAAATCTATACATTTATATTCCAGAGAATGTAAATAAATCTAAAAGACATGCATGTGTAGCTAATCAGTATTTCAGTGACTGATTCATTCGTTTTCTATGGCTTATTAACGGACAAGAAATTTTTATGTAAATATAAAGTGTGGGATCAATTTTATATTACAATCAGTATATAAATTGATCCCTCACTTTATCTCCACAGTCATCCTTATCTTACCCACTTCCTGACACCTCCTATAACCTGTCACTCTTTCTCATAACTTTCCTCCTATGTAACTCCCTGCAAAACAGTGGCAGTAAAATGCCTTGCTTGGGGGCGATATGATTATATAAAAAATTAAATTTGTGTACCTTGCGTGCGTTTATAGATTGTAAAATATTTAAAAAGTTATGTTCTTTTCTAATTAAGGAAATATTTATAAAATCGAAGTTATCGCTTGTTTTGTTTCTGTGTATTAGGCGTGGGTTTTGAGGGTTGTTCGTAGATACAAACTTTTAGTTTCCTAAATGTTTCGCCAATGTTGCTCTTCCTATATTGCAGGAATTTTATATCATAAACCCAGCCATCTGATTGGATGATGCATCTATTTTTATCATAAATATACTTTCGATTGTCTTGAAAGTGGTGGCAAAGATAAGTGTTTTGATAACTAATTTATTTTTTAATCTTTTGTTGAAAGAGTTTTTGAAGGTAAAGTTCGTAATATTGTGTTTTTGTTGTTGGATATGCTTATGTTAATTATATTTTTATGATAATCTATAAATGTTTTCAGAATTTTTCCTATCATTCTGCTGGATTTCCATTTATATTCTATTTATATATGATCCCGATTCATATATATATATATATATATATATATATATAATGTATGTTTGAGTAGTAATATTT
Source organism: Ascarosepion bandense (assembly GCA_037127315.1). Classification (NCBI taxonomy): domain Eukaryota; kingdom Metazoa; phylum Mollusca; class Cephalopoda; order Sepiida; family Sepiidae; genus Ascarosepion; species Ascarosepion bandense. Next base: position 3,928,807 of record JBBBDQ010000926.1, on the reverse strand, counting down.
CTTTCAAACATCTTTCATTTTATACGGCCGACAAGTATCCTAACATTTATTTCCGCTTCGTAAGAGTTAAGAAATATAAAAATAATCCATAATTTTTATTGTCTTAAGCGCTTTCGGCCACTTCTATAGCCATTTACAGGGGTGTTTTTGTCTTTGATCTTATTTTTTCTCATGTTTTGACTGTTACGAATTAATTTATTTTGTTTTTATTTTGAAAAGAGAGTATTCATTGTAAGCCCTAGCGTGCCTGGAATTCGCATGAACATCTTTCTAGTAAAAAAAAAGTCCAACATTTTATTTCCACCGTTGAATAATGTAACGTTAATGGTAGGATATAAATGTTTGACATACAGAGCCGCTCGAATAGCGACATGTTTCCGATATTGTAGTTTATATAGAATTCTTGTATTATTTATCAGAAATTTTTAAAGAATCCTTGTAAATCATGGGTTAATAACTCTTCTTTATTTTGCACTTTGGTTTGATACCTGACATCTAAAGCGACTACTCAAACAATATTTCGGCCGTAATTCCCGAAAAAAGTTAAATTTATAATATATTATAGAAAATGGAAAAGCTCAAACCTTGTTGTCACTTATCAAAGGATAAGTATATATATCTCGCTATTAAATATAAACTACGGATGATCAATAGAGTATATGAAATTCAATTCCCTGTACAAGACTGTAATTTTTGGTTGTTTTTTTTTTTCGCAAATCAATTACTGATATTGGACACACTATCACACCCTTAAGTAGACGCCTTACGTAATTCATAATTATAAAAATATAACCTAACCTGACGATCCCTGACCAGAAAAGAGAAACTCGTCTAACTAATGTATATATATTTTATAAAATTGTTTAAGCTCCTCATTATAATATTGAGCACTTTATTGCACATTTGATATTAGTTAGCATTCACTAAATATAAGGGTGTTTAAATTTATATATATATATATATATATATATATATATATATATATATATATATATGTTAAATATAACAGACATTGAATGTCTATTATGTTTAACCAAGAGACATTCTAAATATCGTATTTTAGCTTGCGAAAACAAAAACAAAATTGTTCAACATTTGGATATATTTTTATTACGCTGGGCCTTGATCTAAGCTTTCGGCTTTCATGAGTCATCTTCAGAGCGGTTGTAGGGACATTAACATAAAGATATTCACCATCAAATATGATATTCTCTTGTGGTGACATGAAACATTTCTTTGCGATGATAACGGTCACCGAATAGCTGATGCAGGTCGTAAAGTAGGAATGCGGCTTTATGACGTCATACCACGTGCGAGGCCGAAATGTTAACAGAACTATATGTCTAAATGCAATGTAATGTGTTGCCACTGGTTTGAAATGTGATTTTAGTGAGTGTGGGTTGTTTTGATTTAATGAAAATGTCCTCCAATATCTGAAGGTTTTTTACTGTGTGTATGTGTAAGTATTATTGTGCTATTAACTAAAATATGTCTAATATTACGTAAGTGGCTATGTTTTTCTAAGAAATGTTGCTTAATTGAACTATGATCAGAAATATATATATAAATATATATATAAACCAATGGGTTTATATATATATATATATATATATATATATATATATATATATATATATATATATATATATACATAAACATATTTGACTAGATGGTTTTGTTGTCATTTCGCGCTATCCCGCGGTGTGAAGTCATAAAACCGTATCGCAAATTTAAGGACTGCGTTTATTATTTTTGGTAACTATTGCCGTTGCCAAGCAGAGTTTTATGTCAACACAAAATAAAATCGTCGGTGATGGTGGATGTTATAATATTTCAGTCTAAACAACCTCTCTGAAGATGGCTCATGTGAGCCGAAAGCTTAGAAGAAAACCAATAAATAATTATCCAAATGTTAGAGAATTTTTGTCTTTATTTTCACCTGAAATTAAAGCCAAAATACGACGTTTAGAACGGCTCATGATTAAACATAATAAACATTCATTGTCTCTTATATTTAACAGTATATGTTTAGAAAATTATTTGCTGCCTCGATGTACTATATATATATATATACCCAAGTTCGAGCACACCTTCAGGACATCTAAGCAGAAAACTACCGTCATCAGCGTTCCAGTGAGTGAGAGTTTGGTGAGAAATGGAGACTGTGATATCAAGGCAAAATGTAGGAGAGCACCTCACTGCCAGCTCCTTGCAGCCGAGTTCCGCTCGGCAAGCCAGCGAAAGGCTAACCCGAGGAGACATCTTTTGACAGTATATGTTTAGAAAATATATATATAGGTATAGATGTCCAGTCCGTAAGCGGTGAGGATGATCCAAAAAGATTAGAAGGAACAACAAAGCTGAGAAAGCAGGTGCGATGACAGATACATAGGTGGAGAGAAAGGGAAGGTTATACAGGGGAGGGGAGAGAGCTAGAGTCCAGTGGTTAGTAAGCTTAAGCTTATCCGAGCAGAAGTCACTGATGCCTCCTCAACAGGTGTTTACTCGTGCAACCAGACTGGCAACTGGGTCCCACCCATTCACAGTCAGGTTGTTTCTTTCTAACTAGTTTGTACTCCTCACTCTTTTCTAATTAATCTTTTTACATTTATGTAACCCCCTGCACATCAGTGGCGTTTCCGCCTTGCTCGGGGTGAAATGATTAAAAAATATATATATAAAATATAACAGAAAACAAAATATTATCTGGTTCAACCCACCATGAAATTTAGAGGTAAAGACCAAAATAGGACAAAGATTTTTTTTTTAAACTGATGGATAGACACTTTCCAAAATTTTTTAAGCTGATGGATAGACACTTTTCCAAACTTTTCAATAGAAATACAATCAAGCTATGTTATAGTTGTACTAGTAATTTAGATAGTTTCATAAAAAAACAAAACGTCAGAAATTTAGATAGAATTGTACAAAACAAGACCACTAATAAAGAATGCAACTGCAGGGACAAATTAGATGTGCACTTCAAGAATTTTGCAACACAAAAGAAGTCATTTACAAAATAAAATATATTTGGATCAACCAAAGACACCTTTAAGACCAGGTGGTTCAATCACAAGTCTACATTCAAAATAGAAAACTTTAAAAACTGTACAAAATTGGCTAGCCAGGTGAACAAATTAAAATCAAAATATGGAAAAGACCCAGACTTAAAGTGAAGTATAGTAAAAACAGCCAAGCCTTACAACGGTTGCAAAATATGTAGACTTTTCCAAGAAGAAAAGATAGAGATTATGCTGTTCCCAAACAAAAACGAACTATTGAATGAAAGAACGGAAATTATGACTAAGTGTAACCATACTAAAAAATACGTCTTAGATTCATACAACCATGGATGAAAATCTTATAATTCCTTGTAATTTCAAAAAACTGCACGTTCAAAAATTCCCTGCCACATGAGCGTTCAAAAAACACCGTTGTGAGCGTTCTTAAAAAAAAACGGTAAACAGTAAAATCAGTTATTGAAACTCACCTGAAGACACCACTCATGGTAGAAACCGAGTTCACGTAATAACTCGTTTACAAATAAAAAAAAGTGTATATATATATGCGTTCCTCATACATATATATATATATATATATATATATATACGAGGTGAGATTGGTAAATTGTCGCAATTCTTTATTATTTCAAATTTTTATTATTTTATTATTTACAGTTATATATATATATATATATATATATATATATGCAAACTTATCACTATACTCATTTCGAAAAACCCTCCGAGTATATACGCGAAAGGAAAAAAGTGGTTGTAAAAAAGAAAGAGCGAAGCACATGAACATCTGCAAAAGCGATTTGGACCGAGCCAGTACGTAGCCTAAAGAAAAAACCCGAGACGAGTAATCAATAACAAAAAAGCGCTCAATACGTAAGCAGAGCAGAATAAGTAAATTAACCTCGTGAGCCAACAAACCTACCAAGGTTTCACCTAAACGGATCTTCAGGAAAGGTTGGCCCCTTCCCTGAAGATTCGTTGAGGTGAAACTTTGGTAGGTTTGTTGGCTCACTAGGTTAATTTACTGATATATATATATATATTGACAATATTTATTTATTTCTATTATATGTATATAATATATATAATATATATATATATATTTGATATTTCAGATCGACCTTGTATTTTTTTAGATACACTTAAAATTTTTTTCTTTAAAACAACATTTAAATGTATGATTAGAGATAGGTTTACGTTTACAAATATTAAAAACCTCTATCGCTTTCTATGTCACGAAATGTAACCATCTCTCGACTAACGCTTTCGCGACGGACGCTTCTAGTTTAAATTTTAAAATCATTTATTTCTGATGAAAGGCCGAGGTCGGTCTGAAATATCAAATATATATATATAATAATAGAAATAAATAAATACATTTTTAAACTTTTTCCTATACATATGAAGACAGTATACGTGGATCATTATTATGCTATATATATATATATATATATATATATATAGTGACGTAAATTAATAAATACAAATAGGACGAAGGTGTACATATATATGGTGTTATTTTTAAGGTGTTAATAGAAAACTTCTAATGTATAAGCAGAACTGTATTATACATACACATATATATAATCATCCACAGACAGATCTGTTAAGCTGTATTACAGCTCATCAGTACGGCATAGACTCCGGGCGCTTCCTAAACCAGGATTGAAAACCGACCGATTTGGTGTTAGTTAGCGATTCTACCACTAGGGCACGAGCGTCCAGTAGAAGAAGGAAGGCTTTTTAGCGCGTATAAACACGCACAATAGCTAGAGTGCTCCAAATCATTATCAAATGAGCGGTGCGTAAATGTCGGAGTAGCTACTGTTTAAAAAGTCTACCGCTCTTCCAGAGTGCTCAATCAGGGTGTGAGAGCGTAAATACTATCCGCAGACAGATCCGTTTCGCTTAGACTCCGGTCGCTTCCTAACCCAGGATATATATATATATATATATATATATATATATATATATATATATATATAATAATAATAAATAAATATATATATTATCCTACGTCTATAGCACGACTCGGATTTTCAGTTATGCATCTGATGATTGCCTAACGCATGAAACTCAGAATCGTGCTATAAATATTGGATAATATATATATATATATATATATATATATATATATATATATATAAACGTGATTATATTTATACTCGTCTCGAAAACCTTCCTCGAACTCTATTGGACGAAGGAAAAAATGGGTTTTAAAAAAAGAAAGAGCTTAGGGCATGAAAGTCTGTCAAAAGTGTTCGGACCGAAATCAGCACGAAGCCCAAAGAAAAAACCCGACCCGACTGACCATCACGCAGAAAGCGCTCAATACAAAGGAAGAGCAAACTAAATAGCACCTAATGAGCCAGACGAAACTACCTAGATTTCTCCTAAACTGATCGTCATGGAAATCCAGCTTATATATATATATATATATATATATATATATATATATATATATATATGTGTGTGTGTGTGTGTGTGTGTGTGCTTATATTAACAAGTATTTTTTCTTGTTAAAGCATTTGTTCAGTCAATCCATTACAATTACTTTAAATAAATTGTTTATTTTCTGTCAATATGCCTCATAAAAGATAAAATAGTTTAAGTCCTAATACTTTTGCACAGTACTATATATATATATATATATATATATATATATATATATATATATAAACATGATTATATTTATACTCATCTCGAAACCTTCATCGAACACTATTCTTTTTTTTTTTAATCATATCACCCCAAGCAAGGCGATAACGCCACTGATGCTCAGGGGGCTACGTAAGAGTAAAAAGATTGGAAAAGAGAAAGCCGGAAACCGCATCTTAAACAGAAAACAAGGGATGAGCCTCTTCACCTGTTCAATAGACGTGGGTGGAGTGTGAACCGGGCAATAGTTTAGTCTATCTACTCCAATTGAGAAAACAAAAAGAAAAGAAAAGAAAAAGGAATGAAAAGATTGGAAAAGAGAAAGCCGAAAATCACATCCTAAACAGGGAACAAGGGATGAGCCTCTTCACCTGTTCAATAAACGTGGGTGGAGTGTGAACCGGGTGATAGTTTAAATTTGTTCCCTACTTTAACCAAACCAATGAACTTGTATATCGTAATGTTGCCGAAGGTCATTTGCTGCTTATTCGTATTTAGGACAATGATTCAAATCCGTGGGTACCATTTATTGATAGCTCAAAGCACAGTTTAAAATTGGTTTTAGTTACTCAATACCAATGTATACGAAGCGATACCAATTAGACACTCCACAATGGTGAAAGTAAAACACGGACCCATCAAGGAGGTAATGGAAAAAATAAATAACTTTCATCATAGCTTGATTTTTTTAACCAGATAATGGATAAATTTTTATTTGGGCTCTGATATGTCCCGGAAAGAGATATATATATTATTCGAAGTAGCTAAGCGGTTTTGGAAAATGTAACCGGATGTGCGTTGTGGTGCAGTGGATATCGGCTCGGAACGAGAAATCGAATTCGAATTCCAGTTGAATTCATTGCATTCAATTACGCGCAAGTACTCTTGGGAAAGGTATTAACCCGTCTCTTCCTTCCAGTTATGGATTAAATAAGAGGACAGATTGGGTTCTATAGCCTTTGCTGGCAACCAGTCTACCGCAGAAAGTAATGGCAACCTACTGCGGGATAATCTTCTGCCCAGTCAGTCATGTCTCTTTCGAGACATGATCGCCCAAGCGTGTATCACGTATGGCACTTAACTGACTGAACCGGGTAGGACAATCTTACAAGTAGCCATAATGGACCGGTACTCGTCGTAGTCGTATGCAGAATGCTGATAAGTAGGCTTATGCAATAGGTGTAGACCATTAGGTGTTGACCATTAGACGTAGACCAACAGACGTAGACCTTATCGACATACTCGCCTGTATTTGTGGCTGACACCAGCCAATCATATTACTGTGAGGGGGAACCAAGGTGTATGCATATTCAGTATCTCACATATTCACTACATCAGGCTACAAAAGAATGCCTTGCTTCTTTTGTTTATAGAATAATAGATACAGAAATAAACCTTCGGCCAGATGAGAATGGCCGGTCAGAGTATAAATAAATGTAGGAGAGAAAATGGAATAATTGATCAGCTAATTCATATAGACGTGCGTCGTGGTGCAGTGGATATCAGTTCGGAACGAGAAATCGGGGATCCGAGTTCGAATGCATTGCCTGGGGAAAGGTATTAATCCGTCTCTTCCCTCCAGTTAGGGGTTAAATAACAGAACAGGTTGGATTCTATAGGCTTGGCTAGCAACCAGTCTACCGCAGAAAGTACTGGCAACCTACTTCGGGAAAATATTCTGCCCACTCAGTCATGTCTCTTTCAAGACATGATCGCCCAAAGCCTGTATCACTGATGTAACTTAACTGACTTATTGAATATAATAGTTGGAAACAATTATAACTACTGCTGGGCATAAAGTGGGGGGGGTCGGTTTTCTATTGTTATGAAGTAATAAACTGATCCCCCACTAATTACTTCTTATTAATATAATGATATATTATAATTCATCTCTTTCTCACTTCCGCTATGGGCTAAATGACAGGATATATCGGGTTCTATAGCCTTGGTCGGCAAGCAGTCTACCGCAGAAAGCAATGGCAACCTACTGCGGGATAATCTTCTGCCCAGTCTCTAAAGAGACATGATCGCCCTAACGTGTATCATGTATGACACTTAACTGACTGACTGATTGTGTGCTAATCGATGCCTGGTGTGAACTTGAATCTCAATGGATGTTCAAAGTATGGAGTCTCATTGATAGTGAAACCGTTCAGGAAAAGATTCTAGTTAGGTTTTTGTGATAATGAACCAGTGAGCTGTTAGAGCTTGGTCAAAGGAGAGATCTGTTACTAAGCTCGAATCATTTGGGTTTTTGGAAGTGCGTATATGAATAGTGTGTTGTGGTGCAATGGATATCGGCCCAGAACGAGAAATTGGAGAGCCGAGTTCCAATTTCAGTTGAATTCTTTGTATTTACTCACGCGCAAATACCCTTGAAAAAGGTATTGATCCGTCTCTTACCTCCAGCTATGAGTTAAATAACAGAACAGATTGGGTTCAATAGCCTTGATTGACAACCAGTCTACCGCAGAAAGTAATGGCAACCTTCTGCGGGAAATCTTCTGCCCAGTCAGTTATATCGCTTTCAGGACATGATCGCCCAAGCATGTATCACGTATGGCACTAAACTGACTGAATTTACATAGACAAGATCATCTTTCTTTCTCTCCATATCAATTTAGGACTCATGCAGCAGTTTGTAAACGCGCTTGATAAGAAAGGCCAATGTTTTCGATATATTTGCAATGCATTTATTAATCTCAGCCTAGAAACAAAACAGAAACAATATATTTTTGATGGACCTTCTATTCAAAAACACATCAAGGATGGCACCTTCGTTAATGTTAAAGAATTAAATGTATGGATTTTATTTGTTGCAATTATTTGAAACTTTTTGGTAAACCTAATACCGATTACTATAGGATGTTAGCAATGTGATTGGTGGTTACATGATTATCAATCTACATTTTATTGCATAGTCAATTGACCAGGTCCTAGTAAAGAGTGGTTGAGTTAGTGATGAAGAAGGAAACAGATATCATTAGGATATAAAAACAACGCATGGCGTTATAGATATCAAGGCAAATGGGATAAATGAATGATGGCTGGGTTAAATTTAAAGCCTGAAGATATGCAAAACTACAGATCATTCGGAAAACAAATAAGGAATCTTTTTAGCATGATTGTTCTTTTTTAATTTTCAACTTCATATCTAATCTAAAATATTTGTTTTGATATACATTTCTTCTTATCCCATATGTGAAGTTTTTATGTGCTTCTAATTTGCATAGCGTTGTGGTGTAGTGGATGTCGACTTGGAAGAAAAAATCGGCGAGCTGAGTTCAAATTCCAGTTTAATTTGTTGCATTCACTTACACACAAATACCCTTGAAGAAGGCATTAGTCCGCCGCTTCTAGCTCTAGCTGTGGGTTAAATAGCAAGACAGATTGGGTTCTATATCCTTAGTTGACAACCAGTTTACTGCAGAAAGTAATGACAACCTACTTCGGGAAAATCTTCTGCCCAGTCAGTTATGTCTCTTTCAAGACATGATTGCCCAAGTGTGTATCATGTATGATACATAACTGACTGACTGAATATTATAGTTGGAAACATAAGTAAAACTTCTACCGGGCATAAAGTGGAGGATCTGGTTTTCTATTGTTATGAAGTAATTTACTGATCTCCCACTAACTACTACCTTTTAATATTAAAAATATAATCCAACTCTTCCCTCCACTTATGGCTTTAATAGCAAGACAGATTGGGTTCTATATCCTTAGTTGACAACCAATCTACTGCAGAAAGTAATTTTGGAACTTGTAACTATCAGAGAAGAAAGCAAACGTAGAAAGTTCCAGAAACAGGAAGTGCGAGAAAATAAACTGTTAGAGTAGAAGAGGAGGCTATATTATACTACTTCGACCATCAAAGCGTGAAACCTTGATGCCAATCTGATAGTAGGACTAAATACATATGGTCAGGGAATCATAGAAAAAAGCTAATCAGAGCAATTGCCATGAAAATACTTGTAAAAAAGACAGAGGGAAGCCACATAAAGTTGGTGAGAAAGTGACAGAAGGCGGGTTGCCAAGTCAGGATCGATTATTGTTGTGGTATTTCCTCCTTTTGTATATGATAATGGACTCGAGTGATTGTACATATAACCCTCTTATAAAGAGAACAGTGAATCTCAGTTGTAGTAGCAGTTTACAGTGGAGAGTAATCGTAGAGATCCGTTACAGTTATCGAAGAGTTCCGACAGGTACCGAAGTTATCCAGAGAACAGACTAGCTCTTAGCTCCACTCAGTTAGAATAAGTTACCTGGACATAATATTTCCAACGACTTCACTTCAAGACTTGTATATATTTATTTCTACTAATAGTATTCCTGAATTGACTAACCCGTGTTCCAGTTTGTATATTATGTTCAATATAACCTACTGTTTTTTTATCTCCATATCTGTTTTTGTTATTTATTATTTTGTGCGGATCCTCACCCGGAATCCACAACAAATTGGCGACGAAGATTCGTACACAACAATTATATTGCAGATCATCCTTTGGACTTGGTCGAGAAGCTCAAGATGAATTGCAAAAGCACCCGATCAAATATGGCAACTGTACTCAATGCATGGAGGAATGTTAGATTTATAAATCTGCAAAATGGATTCTGACGTGAAAAATTTCCTAACCCGACACAATGACCCAACTATCCTAGCAGTAGATGCAACTATGGATTCGATGTAGTGAGATCATTTGAGAGAGTGAAGCCAAGAAGGCGCAGTGTGTTGGTCCCTAGAAAGCATTAAAATTTACGAACCATTTCCTACCCCATTCACTCACAGACTGTAGGTCGATTTGAAAGGCAGCAACATTTCCACTTTGTCGGCCTTGATAGTTTCTTATTGAGAAGAGAGTATATGGAGGTTTCACTTGAACATATACCTATTGGGAACTGATTACATTGTCGAATCTATCATTATATTATTATATAAACGAAATAACCTGATTAATTAAAATATGCTTCACCACAGTAGACGGTATTTTAAAACTGTAATAACGTTGTATAAAAATAATAATAATAATAATAATAATAGTAATAATAATATAGATAAATAGATAAACAAAGAATTGAAGTTACAGTCCCTCTCCCACAAAAAACGGAAGAACAATACAATTCTGGGGAGAAATATGGGCTTACCCTAAAGAACATACCAAAGAAGTAAATTGAATTGCGCTGGAGATAGAACAAATAAAAAATGAACCAAAACAAACATGGGCTGGAATCACAGAAGAGTGTGCTGAATGTGCCCTGTAAAAAGCACACAACTAGAAATCTCCAGGGATAGATAAAATTCCTAACTTTTGGCTATATTATTTAAATACAGCACACGAAAATCTTGTCAAAAAACTTTTTAAAAAAAGGCTAATGATCTTACTAACATTCTGGCTTGGATAACCAAAGGAATTACCTTTCTTCTACCCAAGAATAACGACGCAAATATCCGGAAAAACTACAGACCAATTACATGTCTTCCCAAAACTTACAAAGTGTTGACATCTATTTTGACAAGACAAAAATACTTTTTCTTGGAAAGAAATGACATATTACCGCTTGAACAAAAAGAGTGCAAACGTGGCTCTAACGGATGTAAAAATCAATTATTAATAGGATGATCTTGGAAAACTGCTTTAATGCAAAGAAAGATATTAGCACTGCCTGGATAGATTTTCGTAAGGCATTCGATAGTGTACCCCATTCCTGGATCTTAAAGTTTATAAATATATAGAAGGTATCCCCCATTTTCATCAATTTCATCAAACAATGTATGTCGATATAGAAAACAGCACTTTACCTCAATCATATAAATGGAACCTATAAGACTGGTGAAAGAAACATCAACAGAGAAATATTTCAAGGTGACTATTTGTTTCCCTTACTATTTTTGTATATCACTAATAGCATTAGTCAGCCAACTTAACAGTACGGAATATGATTATAAAATACAGTAGCGGCCATAATATAAGGAACGAAAACAGCAAAGACATAAATATGTGTATTACTTAAAAAGTAATGCATGATTAGCAATGAATTTTTTACCGAATAAAGATTAGGATGTAATTCATAAATATTATATATTTATATACAAAGTTACACAAATTTACATAATAGTTTGTTTTTTTTTAATAAAGATTAAATTAAAGAAAATAAGCTACTGGACAAAAGTTAAGAAACGATCTTGTTAATACTTGATTGTGAATAAAATATCAACAAAATTTAATATTTGGTAAACTTCCCGTTATTTTCAATGATTTCTCGACCGCATGAACTAATTAATGTCTTGAAAAAATCAGCAGTAATTTCCTCCCATTTATCTTTCAATAACTCCCATAGGTGATCCTGGTTTTTCGGGTTTCTTTTCTGAGCCCTTTCTCCAATTATCTTCCAAACATTTTCTATTGGATTCAGGTCGGTGCTCTTAGCTGGCCACTTCATTATGGCGATTCCTTTTTCTTCTGAGCCTTGTAGCAATGTGCATTGTCCTGTTGTTGAAAATAGGAGATTCATAAAGATTATGGTGTAATCTTGGTACCACATGCTGCTGAAGGAGCCTTTTGTAAATCTCAGCATTGACATTGCCATGTACGCGGATGATAGGGCCAACTCATGCAGATGAAATCATTCCCCACACCATCACACTACCGCCACCAAACTTAACGGTTTTCTTGACACATTGAGAAGACAGCCTTTTCCCTGTTCTACGGCGTACGTAAGTTTTGCCCTTAGAACCAAATATAGTGAACTTGGGCTCGTCACTGAAATGAACTGTATCCCATTGTGCGTCAGTCCAAACAACATGTTCTCTCGCATACTCCATGCGTGCCCTTTTGGTTTCGTTTTGAAATTAGAAGCTTCGTAGCTGGTATACGAGCATGCAATCCTGCATTTTTTAACCTGCGAGCAACCGTTTTCCTTGAGATATAATGTCTTTTCATTCAATTCATGAGCAATTGATGTAGCAGTTTCAAAACAGTTTTTGTAAATGTTCTAACAATTCTTTGATCTTCTCTTTGCGATGTTTTTGGAGATCCGCCGGTTTTTGGTTTTGCATCTAACGTTTTATCGGTTTTATACCTGCTAATTACACGATGAACGACATTTTTAGATCTGTGAACAATATCAGAAATTTTGGAAATTAACTTTTTTCTTAATAGTTAGCGATAAGGAGTTTTGTTTCTTTAAAATAGAGAGCGTTTTGCATGTAGAATTTGCCATATTGATTAAAAATAAAGTCCTAATGATAAATTAACTTTTACTTATTGTTTAAAAGCTCCATCAAGTTTTTAACAATGTAAATTAAAGGTTTATGCAAATTATTAACATCGTTTCTTAATTTTTGTCCAGTAGCTTATTTTCTTTGTTCCATTTAATCTTTATTAAAAGAAATCTTTTATGTAAATGTTTTTAACTTTGTATAATATTTATGCATTACACCGTAATTTTTATTAGGTAAAAATTTCATTGCTAATCATGCATTACTTTTTAAGTAATACACATTTTTATGTCTTTGTTGTTTTCGTTCCTTACATGATTAAAGACATAAATATGTTTATTACTTAAAAACTAATGCATGATTAGCAATGAAATTTTTACCGAATAATGATTAAGGTGTAATGCATAAATATTATACAAAAATTGAAACAAAAAACTATTATGTAAATTTTTGTAACTTTGTATAATATTTATGCATTACACCCTAATCTTTATATATTATGCTCTCATTACGATTAGCTTCTATGGAGAAGAAAATTTTAAAAACAGTTTCCACTTCGGCTATAATGCGTGACTCTTCAGAAATGAATTGAGTTCTCTGGGTGACTGGTGTCTGTATACACTGCTTATATACAAGACGTTAAAATTTCATGCATTACTTTTTAAGTAATACACATATTTATGTTTTTGTTGTTTCCCTTCCTTATATTATGGTAACTGTTGTAGCTCTAAAAAAATGTCATATATTTTACATGAATGACATAAAGTTGTATGCTAGGAATGACAGTAAGCTGGAAGGTCCTCTTGAAACTGTAAAATGTTTCAGTCATGTGATTAGAATGAAATTCAATTTGGATAAATATGCTAAAGAGACAATTTTATAAGGCTCCTTACAACAAATTAACTAATCCATAGGCACATGGAATCAGAGAAGGGAAATTTTAGTGCGTCATATATAAGCGGCGTATACACACGCCAGTCACCGAAAGAACTCAATTAATCGTTAAAGAGTTATGGATATATCGCCGAAGTTTTTCAAATTTTCCTCTCTAGAGAGATCAATCGTAATGCGAACATAATATTCGTCATCCACATACAAGCAAGTTTCGCTGTATCATAGCTCATCAGTGTGGCTAGATATTCACTTGCCTCCGGCCCGGATAAAAGTATATATATATATATATATATATATATATATATTGTTTAGCGGAGTTTTATGTCAACACAAGATAAAATCGTCATTGATGGTGAATGTTTTTGTGTTAACGTCCCTGTAACCTCTCTGAAGATGCCCCATGTGAGCCGAAAGCTTAGAACCAACTTAATAAAAAATTATCCAAATGTTGGGGAATTTTTGTCTTTATTTTCAACTGAAATTAAATCAAAATACAATGTCTAGAACGGCTCATGATTAAACATAATAGACATTCGTTGTTTCTTATATTTAACAGTATATATTTACAAAATATATATATATACATACATATATATATAATTACATCAGAAATATTTTCTATAAACGCTGAATACTCTTCTAAACTAAGCATGCTAAGAACTTATTATTTCTTGAGGAATATAATTTACTCGTTCACGAACATCACTATCTCCTATTTGTTGCTAAAATTATAAATTGAAACACTTTAACTCCTTCTCCATCTCTTCTTCTTCTTATTCTTTTTCATATTATTATTATTATTATTATTATTATTTACATCATTTCAAATTTTCTACTGAAACATTTTTTAAAATCATTTCGCCCCAAGCAAGGCATTCCACTGCCACTATTGCGCAGGGGTTTACATAGGGGAAGGTAAAGAGAAAGTGTGGTTAGAAATAGAAAATGTCAGAACGGGGTTATAGACGGATTAGGCTATCGAAGATGGGGGTTGGGTAGATGGGAAGAGTGTTTGAGAGAATGAATGCGAGTTAGTGTGTTAGGAGGTGTCTATGGACCTTACATTTAAACTCCTGGAGATTGTAGCTGTCGGGAAAGCAAGTATGTGGAAGGGAATTCCACAGGCGGGAAATGCGAGAAAAGAAGCTGTTGGAGTAGAAATTGCGGTTACATTTTATCGGATTCCCTATAAAAGGGTGGGACGTAGTTGCTAATCTAGTATCTCGTGCAAAATCGTACCTAGGGGGAAACCAGTGAACTAAGTTCATCGGAGCAGAAGCCGTGGAAGTATTTATAGAAGAGGCACAGGGAAGCCACGTCACGCCGGTGAAAGAGTGACTGCAGGCGGTTTGCCAAGTCGGTATCGATCACATTACAGTTTCTCCGTTGTATTTTGTCAAGAACCCCGATGAGAATAGCAGGGGCACCCGACCAGATGTGGCAGCATTTCACTCCACCAGAAATTTGGTGACATCATACTTTACTGATTTGTATTCTTGTGGTGCGATCGATATCGTTTCGGAACGACAAATTGAGTTCGAATTCCAGTTGAATTCCTTGCATTCACTTACCCCTGGGAAAGGTATTAATCAGTCTCTTCCCTCCAGTTATGGGTTAAGGAACAGGACAGATAGGGTTCTATAGCTTTGGCTAGCAACCAGTCTCCCGCAGAAAGCAATGGTAACCTACTGTGGGATAATCTTATGCCCAGTCAGCCATGTCTCTATCAAGACATGATCGTCCAAAGTGTATATCGCTTTGAAAACAATTAAAACTATATAGTATAGTTGAAAACAATTAAAACTTCGACTAAGAATAAAGTGGGGGGATCGGTTTTCTATTGTTATGAAGTAATAAAATGATCCCCTACTAATCACTACTTAATTATATCTCATTCTCTTCTCGCTATTAGTTAAATAACAGGACAATTTGGGTTTATAGCCTTGGCTGGCAACCAGTCTACCGCAGAAAGTAATGGCAACCTACGGCGAGATAATCTTCTGTCTAGTCAGTCATGTCTCTTTCAATACATAATCGTCCAAAGCGTGTATCACGTATGCCATTTAACTGACTGAATATAATAGTTGAAAACAATTAAATCTTCTATTGGGCATAAAGTGGGGGATCGGTGTTTTATTGTAATGAAGTAATAAATTGATCCCCGAATAAATACTGCTTAATGATATAATACATCTTATCTCCCTCTAGCTATGAGTCAAATAATAGGACAGATTGGGTTCTATAGCCTTGGCTGGCAACCAGTCTACCGCAGAAAGCAATAGCAACCTACTGCGGGATAATCTTCTGCCCAGGCAGTCGTATCTCTTTCAAGACATGATCGTCCAAAGTGTGCATCATGTATGGCACTTAACTGACAGATTCTCTCCAGAAGCTCTATTTAGAACATTACAGAATGTCTGGGTATTATCTGAATAACGTGCAAAGGATTCGGAAAGACTTGTATGATATTAGCAGTATAGCCCGGCGTTGCTCGGGTGTAATGAAAGCTTTAAAACTAATCCATGATCCTGAAGCTCAAAGTCAGCCTAAAGAATATTTATGTGATGTTTGGTGAGAATTGTGGAAAAGTGTGGATTTGCATAAAGGACATACAGACAAATAAACAGACACACACACAAACATCTTGCCTTTTATATATATCTATATATTATTATACTATTTTAAGAACTGCAACCTTGAAATTTCTGAATATCGTTTCTTATGTCTTTGTCTATGAGTGTATCAAATTTGATTAAAATCGGACCACTCCTTCTATAACCCGATTTTTTCAATTATCGGTTTTCGATATTTATCGGGAGTACCTCGAGACAAAACCTAGCTAAGAACACTCGCAGACGCTTATAGTACAATTGTGTTCATTTTCAAGAAAATCGGTTCAGCCGTTTCGGAGTCTATAGAAAGCGGACACACACACACAGATACACTCGCACACACATACACATACACACACACACACACAAATTTCCATTTATAAATAAGTTTAGATTTAGATAGATAGATTAGATATCAAATCAACATCATCGTATTTAGAGTGATCACAACATCAAGTGCCCTGTGGAGGAAGTGCTGCCCTGTGTCATGCGAGTGGCTGCTGGAAAAACGGATGTCTGGCAAGAGAACACTGCCACACAAGCAGGAGAACCCAGTCATTGCTGTCAGACGATTTCTGCAACTCCCCCACCCCTTTACATTTAGCCACTTAACTCCCCAGACTGCAACCGCCTTGATTGAACTGAAGGCAAGAATTATAGCAGCATTCAACATCTTAAACAAGGAGATCGTCCAGAAGAGTTGCAGGAGATTCCGAAGTCGTCTGTAGGCCGTGGTTGAAGCCAATGGCGATTTTATTGAATGAATTTACTCTTTAATTCTTCAAGATATTTTTTTGTAATTTTGGTAAAATAAGATGTCAGTGTTATTTTCATCTTTTGCGTAATTTAGTTCACATTGCATCCATTGGACCTTGTCGATCCTATTAACCATTTTTATGTATTTTGTGTGTGCCATTGTAAATGATGATTAAGTGATTTTGTAAAAAGTTGTTACAAGATAGTCAGTCACTTAAGTGCCATGCATAATACACGCTTGGGCGATCATGTCTCGAAAGAGACATGACTGACTGGGCAGAAGATTATCCCGCAGTAGGTCTGCGGTAGACTGGTTGCCACCCAAGGCAATAGAACCCAATCTGTTCTGTTATTTAACACATAACTGGAAGGAATAGGCGGATTAATACCTTTCCCAAGGGTATTTGCGCGTAAGTGAATGCAATGAATTCAGCTGGAATTCGAACTCGGCTCTCCGATTTCTCGTTCCGAGCCGATATCCAATGCACCACAAAGACTTATTCTTAATTTCCGGATACGTTCAGTGTATTATGGCCGGCTTATAGCCGATGCTGTCAATGGTTTTTCTTTTATGATAATGGATTCCGTTTAGACACTTGTTACAATTGGGGTTACCTATAACATTTGTGTTCTTAAAGAGTATGATTCATATAGAGGTTTGTACAATTCTAAGGTATTTTAAAAACAAAAACAAAATCCTTTAATAATGACAACGGACACGGCCATAATGTACAGGCCGCATTCAGGAATTAAGTATGATTTTATCTTTCAACAAATTTTAAACTGTTTACAGCAGAGCTTACATTCTATTTGTAAATAGCAACCAAAACTCTTGAAAATGACAGAATAGCTGTAATGTAATAGAAAGAACAATCACTTATCAATTTCTTCACCCATTAAGTAACCACCCACTAAATAAACTCTTGTTTGTATGCAAAAATAGTGTATATATAACAGCAGACAGATCTGTTTTGCTGTATCACATCTCGTCATTACGATTAGTCATCCTATTGCTTTTACCCAGGATTGAACCCGGACCGAATTGACACCAATCGGCGATTCTACCTCTGAGCTATGAACGCTCGGTAGAAGAAGGCAGACCTTTAGCGTGTGATATACAATGTAAACATACGCCAGTGGCTAAGAGTGTTCTAATTCATTACTAAATGAACGATGCGTAAATGCTAGAGTAGCTACTTTTTTTCAAAGTCTACCGTCCTTCCAGAGTGTTCAATCAGGGTGTGAGAGCGTAGAATAGTCATTCGATCTGTTTCGCTGTATCACAGCTCATCAATACAGTTAAACATCCGATTGCTTTTAGCTATATATATATATATATATATATATATATATATATATATATATATATATATATTTCATTTAGAAACCTAGGTTTCAACCTTTCGGCATCTTCAGGAGATTTACAATAACTGATTTTACCGTCTTACGAGGGGGATCGAACAGGGACTTTTTACGAATGCAAGACTGGAATTTTTGAACAACCGAAAAATTTTCAGAATTAGGAAGGAGTTATTTAAGGCTCTTAGAACAGTTTCACCCATGTTTGTATTATCCCACTTTGTATTTATGGGTATGATTATATTTGAACATAATTTCTGATCTTTCATGTAGTATTTTTTCTTTCTGGGAACAACCTAATAGCTGATTTTTCCTCCTGACACAATCTGCATCCCTTGCCACCGTTGTATGTTTGGCTATTTTCACTATACACTATATTTATATCAGGATCTTTTCCATATTTCAATTTTAATTTCCACACGTGCCTAGCTAGTTTGGTGCAATATTTAAGGTTTTCTAGTTTAAATGTAGATTTATGATTATTACATCTGATTTTAAAACTGTTTTTTAGTAGATCCTAAATATGTTTTACTTGGACCATTTATATCATGTAGCTCTGTTTTGTAAATAAGCCCTTCCGTATTACAAAGTCCGTTAAATGTGGATTTATTTTTGTACTCACAGTTACATTTCTTGTTAATATGTGCGTTGTGGTGCAGTGGATATCGGCTCGGAACGAGAAATCAGGGAGCCGAGTTCGAATTCCAGCTGAAAACAATTGCATTCACTTACACACAAATACCCTTGGGAAAGGTATTAATCCGTCTCTTCCCTCCAGTTATGGGTTAAATAGAACAGATTGGGTTCTATAGCCTTGGTCGGCAACCAGTCTACTGCAGAAAGCAATGGCAACCTACTGCGGGATAATCTTCTGCCCAGTCAGTCATGTCTCTTTTATAATATATATATATATAATATAATATAATTGTGTCATGCAATATAATTGTATTGAACACTTTTTAGTACAAACTTTGTCTAATTTTATTCTGCCCAAAAATGAAGTAATTAAACAATTAATATATATATATATATATATATATATATATATATATATATATATATATATGGAATATGAAATTTATTCATCATTTTTATCGTTCCAAGCGCTTTCAGCCAGTTTTATATCTATTTTCAATGGTGTATATGTGTCTGCTGTTATTTTTGTCTTCATGTTTTGACTGTTACGTTTCATTAATTTTTCTTCTTTTTTTTTTTAGGGGCGTTGCTTTTTTTTTAGAAAAGTTCATTGCAAGCACTCACGTTCAGCTCACGACTGGAATTACAATCTTCTATTTCTACAATCAAATAATGTCAGGTAATGGGAGGAGAGAAATGTTTGAGTTATAGTGTCTCTCTAATCGTAAGATGTTTTTGATATTGTTATTTATATAGAATTCTTATATTTTCGATCAGAAGTTTCCTTAAGGGTTCTTGTAAATTATGGTTTAATAAATGCTTTTTATGGTACTTTAGTTTGATAAGTGACATGTAAGGCGTCTTCTCAAGGAGAAACTTGTGTGTTTTATGTAGGTGATTGATTTGTAACAAGAAACGTGTACTGGGTATTGAAATTCATACACTATATTGGCCATCGCTAGTTCAGATTAGATGGTCTTATTTTGATTAGTGGCCAAAAGATTAGCAAACTTCCATTTTCTGTAATATATTATAAATTTTATGTTTTTCAGGAATTACGACAGAAGTGTGGTGTTTCATAATTCTTCGTATGGCGAATTCGTCCTGCTTATGAGTATTGTGCATTTGGTTGCAGGAAAATATGTTGATGGTTTGTTTTGGTATTTTTATTACTGATGGCGTTTATATTTTGTAAAAATAATTTTATTGTGGTCTGTCAGAGCCAGATAGAAAGACACGGAAAGAAGAAGGAAGTTTGAAGCAGTGTAGTGGAATAACAGAACATATACACAAAATAAGAGTGTTATTAGTCAGGGGATACATGTGTCCGTCCGAATTGTCAAGTTACACTGCATCTCGCTGGTTAGCATTTATGAAGAAGGAAGAGTTCATTCCAGTGTAGATAGGGCACCATAACAATATATATATATATATATATACAATAAATTTCATTAAAAGGACTGTCACTGTACTGAGCTTAAGTTTTTATTTGTCGCCTTGTGTTCTTATAATTTGTTTTAATGATCAGTCCGAATTCATAAATAATTACATTGGCTTTACGACAACATATTTAACAAGAATACTCTGATTGCATCTCTCTCTCTCTGATCATAGCTCTATTAGATCTTATTTAAATAAATACGGAAACCTACGAAACACTATTCGCAACGTATACGTCGATAATACAAATATCATAGCTTTGTTCCCATATATATATTAAGTGACAAACTTTTCAGCATTAATCCTATCAAAATTCTTTCTCTATCCTGATATCCAGCATTCTAAAACAAAACAAAAAAAACTATTTGCCAAGATAACTTTTAAAAATACTAAAAAAAAAACCTTAGCACTAAACCATTATCACAACTCAACAATATTGATTGACTGTTTAATTTTTTTTAATCATATCACCCCGAGCAAGGCGGTAAGGCCACTGGTGTGCAGGGGGCTACGTAAGAGCGAATAGATTGGAAAAGAGAAAGCTGGAAACCACATCCTAAACAGGGAACAAGGGATGAGCCTCTACACCTGTTCAATAGACGTGGGTGGAGTGTGGACCGGGCGATGGCTCAATTACTTAGTTTCTGGTCATAATTAGATTACATCAGTGCACATTTGTATTAAAAAGTGTTCAATACAATTATATTGTAGAACTTTTGAATATTTTCAATTTGTAAAACGAGTTATTACGCGACCTTGGTTTCTACCATGAGTAGTGTCTTCAGGAGATTTGCAATAACTGATTTTACTGCTTGCCGTCTTTTTTAAAACGCTCACGTCACGGTATTTTTTTTTTTTTTTGGACGCTCACGTGTCGGTGAGTTTTGAAGAGTCCCGAAAATGATGCCATCGTAAGAACTGAAGAAAATTTGAAAGAGACAAAAACAAGAGCAACAACTCGTCCCTAAAAAAAACAGAACAAAGCGACCCCAACGCGAGTGGTTCCAAAATGGAGGATCGATTTACTATAACGTTGTATGAGAAACTGAGCCCCACCTTTAGAATTGTTTAAATATTAAAATTTTTCTAAATTTTTCTTTTGATAATCGGAAACTTTATGTAATAATCCATAAGACTGCACTAAAACAATTAAAAAAAAAAAGAAAAACAACAAATTTGAAGGTGGTGGTAGTCTCCTTCAGGTCCGTCCAAAAAATATACTCTTTTCGTCTTTGTTTGATAAACGGTGAAAAAGCATTTGAAAATTTAGAATAATGAAGATATTCCAGATATCTACAGAAAATGGAAGAATATACCCACAAACACGCTCACACTAATACACAAGATTATTGACATAGACCATTTTTTTTTAAATTGCAATTAAACTTCAAATTTAAACCAAAATAAATAAAAATAAAATCTATAAAATTCTATATTTTTCAAAGTTTAAAATATCCTTTAATTTTGGGTTCGTTACGTGCGTTGTCGTGCAGTGGATATTGGCTCGGAACGAGAAATCAGGGTGCCAGGTTCGAATTCCAGTTGAATTCCTTGCGTTCACTTACGCACAAATACCCATGGAAAAGGTAATAATTCGTCTCTTCCCTCCAGTTATGGATTAAATATTAGGACAGATTGGGTTCTCTAGCCTTGGCTGTCAACCAGTCTACTGCAGAAAGTAATGGCAACCTACTGCGAGATAATCTTCTGCCTAGTCAGTCATTTCGACACATGATCGCCCAAGCGTGTATCACGTATGGCACTTAACTGACTGACTGAATATAATAGTTGAAGACATGATTAAAGTTTCTACTGGACATAAAGTGGGAGAACAGTTTTATATTGTTATAAAATATTTAATACTTAATAATATAATACATTTTGTTCCTCCTCTAGCAATGAGACAAATAACAGGACAGATTGGGTATTATAGCCTTGGCTGGCAACCAGTATACCTCAGAAAGCAATGGCAACCTACAGCGGGAAAATCTTCTGTCTAGTCAGTCCAATAAGCGTGTATCAAGTATGGCACTTAACTGAGTGACGTGAAACGAATTTGACTGAATCTGTAAAGACCTCCTCCTCCTCCTCCTCCTCCCAAAATGCTAATATTCTTCTGGGGGTTAAAATTTGAGCCTGAACAAACACAACGAACCAGTTTGCTAAAAATGGATGAAAAATATCCAATTTGTTTTTAAGCAGGACCTTTCTTTGTCGTTGATAGCATCTTTGTGATATCAATTATATTATTTGTTAAAAACAATTTTGTATATTAATAGTATTTTATATATATATATATATATATATATATATATATATATTTCTAAACATATACTGTTAAATATAAGAGAGAATGAATGTCTATCATGTTTAATCATGAGCCATTCTAAACATCGTATTTTGGCTTTAATTTCAGGTGAAAATAAAGACAAAAATTCTCCAACATTTGGATAATTTTTTATTAAGTTGGTTCTAAGCTTTCGGCTCATATGAGCAATACATAGAACCGCTTTACAAATTTACGAACTGCGTTTGCTATTTGGTAACTGTTATAGTTGCTTAGCAAAGTTTTATGTCAACACAAGATACAATCTTCTTTGATGCTAGATGTTTTTAACGTTAACGTCCCTGTAACCTCTCTGAAGATGGCCCATGTGAGCTGAAAGCTTAGAACCAATATGATAAAAAACTATCCAAATGTTAGAGAATTTTTGTCTTTATTTTCACCTGAAATTAAAGTCAAAATACGACGTTTGGAACGGCTCATGATTAAACATAATAGACATTCATTGTCTCTTATATTTAACAGTATATGCTGCCTCGATACACGATATATATATATATATATATATATATATATATATGTGTGTGTGTGTGTGTGTGTGTGTGTGTGTGTGTGTGTGTTATATTTAGGTAACTCCAATTAGAATGTGTAAGATTTAAAGTGTATTTTTAAAAATATAAAAATTTAAGCTTTTTTTCAGTTTTAATTTCAAGCTAACAGATTAAATTTAATATTTCCAATAAGTAAAATACGTTGCTGCATTTGAAAAGCTAGTTAAATTCAACGAGAATGAGTTTTTTAATCGCAAAAAATGGCTGATGTTAGCCATTGTCAACTATCCAGCAACACAATAGGATTCTCTTCATATAATATTATTTTAAAATAGAATATTCTATTCTGAAACATTATTTGAATAATATTAGTTGATTTGAAGTTTAATAAATCCGATTTGAAACAATTGTTACTTTTAGTTTTAAAATGTCTTTTTAGGACAGAGGTAGGTATTTAGTTAAGACTAGCAGTATAGCCCGGCGTTGCTCGGGTGTAATGAAAGCTTTAAATCTAATCCATGGTCCTGGAGCTCAGAGTCAGCCTAAAGAATATTTGTGTGAAGTTTGGTGAGAATCGGATAAAAATTATAGATTTGTATAAAAGACATACAGACAGATAAACAGACACACACACAAATATCTTGCCTTTTATATATATATATATATTATCGATTTGTTGCACTATTGTAAGAACTGCAACCTTGAAATTTCTGAATATCGTTTCTTATGTCTTTGTCTATGAGTGTATCAAATTTGATTAAAATCAGATCACTCCTTCTATAACCTTTTTTTCCGATTGTCGATTTTCGATATTTATCGGGAGTACCTCGACACAAAATCTAGCTAAGAACACTCGCAGACGCTTTTAGAACAACTGTGTAAATTTTTAAGAAAATCGGTTCAGCCGTTTCGGAGTCTGTAGGTAACGGACACACACACACACACACACACACACACACAAAGTTCCGTTTATAAATAAATTTAGATTAGATAGATTAGATAGATGTTGACAGATGGACACCCGGAAGTTTATCAAATTTTATCTAAGTGAGAACATATCTCTAAAAATTACTTGAGAAATATAACGTGTGCTTACTTTTTATATAATTTCTAATGATATAGTAATCTTAGAAGTTTATGCAAATATTTTCCGTAATCCAATGTTTATTTACTTTGAGGCAGTTTGTCATTAAATTTACTATAGTTATCACTCTTATTTTCCGATAATGTCGTGTATGGATGTTCGTATTAAATCGGCACGTTCATGTACACACAACAAAAAATTCAAAATTCATTTTCAAATTTCTGGAGTTCATTGAACTGTAGTAAACTTTTCTATTTATGATTAGTAAATATAGTTAATAAAAATATCAAGTAACAGATACAAATTAATATAGAATTTTAACAGATTAAAAACTTTATAAAATATTTTAAAAAAATGAAAATTTATTTTTCTTGAAACACTATATAATGTCCATTATATATTTTATTCATAAAAGCAATTAAAAGCTTTTCTAATTAAATCATCCCTTAATTTTATTGCATTTTTTACTTTACATTCTGAGCATATTTTCAACAAGTAGGGGTCCTGTTTGACTAAAATAAATATGAAAGAAAAGATGATTTTAATTCTCCAAGGACTTTTGCATATAACCAATATAAACATAAAACAGACCAAAAATTATTTCTCGAAATTTCAAAAAAATAAATAAGTGGTGATGGTGGGTAACAGATGTAAAAGAAATGTCGTTAACATGATTTTTTTAAAAAAAAATATACAATTCTAAATGAATCTAATTCATTTGTGAATTCGTCCTGAAAGTTTCATTAAAATCCGACTATCATTTTATTTTCGCGAAAATCAATGTTTTTCGTCTCAAAATGACGTTAAGATTTCTTATACTGACGCAAGAATAGTAACATTTTAAACCAAATTTCTAAGTTTCTAAGAGGAATAAAAAGTTTCTAAGAGGAATAAAAAGTTTCTAAGAGGAATAAAAAGTTTCAATATAATCATTACTGTCTTTCCTCTTAATACTAACAAAACTTTTGACTATAAAACTTTCTTTTTATTACGTTTAGGGCATCTTTATATCAAGTATGTTCATTCTTTAACAAATCAGTCGAAGTATATATATATATATATATATATATATATATATATATATATATATATATATATATGTAAATATATATGTATGTATATATATGTAAATATATATATATATACATATATATATATATATACATACATATATATATATGTATGTATGTATATATATATATATATGTATATATATATATACATATATATATATGTATTTATATATATATATACATATATTATATATATATATATATATATATATATATATAAATATATTATATATAATTATATATATATAATTCAACCTGACAACATTTGATTTATTTTATCTCATGTTTGATTTATTTTCTCTTATTCTATCTTATTTTATTTTACTGATTTGATTTATTTTTTATTTTTTCATTTTTTTTATTTTCCTACTTACTTACCATTTTAAAAACAACTAGGCCCTCAGTAACAAAAGCAATTCGATACGTAAAATCACAACTTTATTCGTCTGAAGAGAGTCAACCTTAGACTCGAAACACGTGTAGCGTCACAAATACCATTATGGACACTTAAAATATCATAACATGTATAATAACAACAACAATAAATATACACTTTCAACAAAACGTTCACGACCTCTCACACTTTTATTTTTTACCAGTTACTTTCGTTGGAACAACCCTGTTTCTTTTTTCTAATATATATATACGTGTATAGGTAACTCCACTCATTTTCAATAAATAACTTTTAAATTGTATTTTTAAAAATAAAAAAAAAAGTTTTCTTGAAATTTTTATTTTAGTTTTAATTAAAAGCTAAATGATTACATTTGTTGTTTCTAGGAAGCAAAATACTCTGGTGTATTTCAGGCATAAACTATATTCGTTAGAATATAAAATTCTTTAGTTTTTTTTAATCATTTAATTTTTCGGCCATTTTTGGGTGGTTTGCACAAAAAGAAAATTTACCATTATATACTAGCGGTATAGCCTGGCGTTGCTCGGGTGTAATGAAAGCTTTAAAACTAATCTATAGTCCTGGAGCTCAGACTTTTACACGTTGACACGAAAGACGAAAAAGCAATAGTTGTTTCCAGTTAAAGTGAAACCGTAGATTGAAAGAAAAATGAATGGATGTTAGTGAAATTTTGATTTCCTCGTATCGATATCAAATAAGTTTCTTTCGTCGTAAACTGAATTTTGAAGGCTAAATAATTCCTCTGAGTAAATGGTATCATGACTGAGACTAAGAACTACAATGATACCTACTTAGAGACAAACCCGAAGCAAAAACTAAAATAAAAGGGCTAAAAAAATACAGACATACAGGCAGATAAACAAACACTCATAGAAACACCTAGCTAAGAACACGCGCAGTCGCTTATAGTACAATTGTGTAAATTTTTAAGAAAACCGGTTCAGCCGTTTCGGAGTCTATAGGTAACGGACACACACACACACACGCAGACAAAGTTCCATTTATAAATAAGTTTATATATATATATATATATATATATATATATATATATATATATATATATACGTTGAGGTGACGAGAGAGAGAGAGAGAGAAAGAGAGAGAGAGAGAGAGAGAGAGCATTACCTGTATTGATAGATACATGAATAAGTACGTTAATAGTTAATAGTACGTCAATATTACGTTACATGTGTTGAAAATATATCAGATCAACATCTATCTATCTATCTATCTATCTATCTATCTATCTATCTATCAAACTAGATAGATAGATAGATAGATAGATAGATAGATAGATAGATAGATAGATAGATAGATTTGCTTTCTGTAAAACTAGACACTTTCATAAAACCCACCCACTCAGCATCCCTTGCAGCTAAAGAGTTGAAATTCAGTTAGACATTCACGATATCCTCCTTAACAAAACTACGTACGTAAAAGCCTATATGGAAGTCAATGCCGACCTCACACACTGGCAAAGGCGTGCACTTTCCAGGAGATAATCGCCCCCACCCCTAACAGAGTCAAATATCCACTAGAGACGCACACACATACACACGCACGCACACAATGCCTCTCTATTGCACATACGCATTCTCAGACACACACACAATCAGCTACACGTGTAAAATTCGATGCACGCACCTGCAGGAACACCCACACAAAAATACCCAACGCCTCCCACCCCTTCAAAAGGGCCGCTCGGAATATCAGATATTTAGTGTTAACTTCTGTTTTTCACTTCCATGAATATTTGGATACCCATTGGTTGTTCGTATACTAAACCAACTGTTCAGTTTGATGTTTTTTCTATGAGGCCAGGATATTTTAAGGTAGATGATTTATTTAATTACTTACGTGTATGCTCCTCTCTTCACTGAGATAGTCGCTAGCTTTTTTTCTTTTGACTGGTCTGCGTTGGAATTTCCTATTTACATCCAAACAATTTCTCTTCCAGTTGCTCCACAGTGTTTTCGGTTTATCTCTTCATTTCAGGACACGAATTATTTCGAATTATTATTTCAGACGAAAACACAAGAAAAAAATGGTGGGGAATTTTAAGAGATTTTGCACGAAAAGTTAGCGCGAAAAATACAAGTAAATAAAAAAAAATTGAAATGGTAAATTTTCTCAGGGTATAAAAACAAATTATTCCATCCTCTCCAGAATCTAAAATGGAAAGACACGTGAAATAACTGACGAAATGACAATATCAAAATAATAAATACAATTTCAAATCACAATAAAGTCAAACTTCTTTTTTTTATGAATATAGGTTAGGATTTCTTTTGTCATAAAGAAGTTTTCAAAGTTTAGTTTGGACTGACGGAAAATCATATGATTTAAAATAAATCCATCTATCTTCGTCTTTTCATATCTATCTATCTATCTATCTATCTATCTATCTATCTATCTATCTATCTATCTATCTATATGTGTGTGTGTGTGTGTGTGTGTGTGTGTGTGTGAAAAGTGTATGTATATAGTTATAAATATATATATATATATGCGTGTGTGTGTGTGAAAAGTGTATGTATATAATTATAAATATATATATATATATCTTTTGAAATGATTTGTGGGCGTCTTTGTGGTTGACAACACTGTTTATAGATACGTAATTTAGAATAAACTCATATATATATATATATATATATATATATATATATATGCTATTTGTAATATATATTATAGTATTTATATATTATATATGCGCGGTACTTATTTGAAAGCGCTCAATATCAGTGATAGAGTTGACATATTCATATAGATATAGGTGTGAGTTTGTGACTTAGATTTCACG